>JAVDPK010001929.1:0-11329 GCA_034780415.1 Cichlasoma orientale
CATCAGATACCCTGCTGGGATAATAAGCTGGCCAAAGGAGGAAATAGAAGCCACTGATGTCAAGACAAGAAAGCTCCCTATCATGCATGGAGGGTTTCACCCCAAATCCAGCACCCTGAGACTGTACGCTAAGCACAAGGAAGGAGGCCGGGGACTAGTGAGTGGCAGGACCACTATCCTAGATGAAACAACAAAGATCCATGAATACATCAGGAAGATGGTCACAAATGATCAGGTGCTCAGTGAGTACCTCAGGCAGCAGAAACCCGAGAAAGAAGAAGAGGAGCAAGAACAGGAACCATCATGGAAGCAGAGGCCTCTGCACGGCATGTACCACCGGCAGATTGAAGAAGTGGCTGACATAGAAAAATCTTACCAGTGGCTGGACAAAGCTGGACTGACAGACAGCACAGAGGAACTAATCATGACAGCACAGGAACAAGCTCTGAGCACAAGATCGATAGAGGCCGGGGTCTACCACACCAGGCAAGACCCCAGGTACAGGCTGTGCAAAGATGCCCCTGAGACAACCCAGCACATAACAGCAGGGTGCAAGATGCTAGCGGGCAGGGCATACATGGAACGCCATAACCAAGTGGCTGGCATAGTATACAGGAACATCTGTGCTGAGTATGACCTGGAAGTCCCAAGGTCAAAATGGGACACGCCCCAAGGGTGGTTGAGAATGACAAAGCTAAGATCCTGTGGGACTTGCAGATACAGACAGACAAACTTGTGATGGCTAACCAACATTGTAGTGGTGGGCAAACAAAGGAAGAAGGTCGTAGTGATAAATGTTGCAATACCAAATGAGGGCAACATCAGGAAGAAGGAACACGAGAAACTCAGAGAGGAGCTGGAAAAGATGTGGAAGATGAAGGTAACAGTGGTCCCCGTGGTAATCAGAAGACTCGGGGCAGTCACCCCCAAACTGGGAGAATGGCTCCAGTAGATTCCTAGAAAGACATCCGAGATCTCTGTCCAGAAGAGCGCAATATATATATATATATATATATATATATATATATACAGTACCAGTATACATATATGATGAAAAATTAAAAAGAGAGCCAGAGGAGTTTGGTTTCTTTCAAATCTTTGCACATCTCACCCATCAAAGGGTAAAGTGGGTTTCTTTGTGTTCATAAGGTTCATCCATGTGCTTAGTCAACTGAAACAACTCAAATCAACAAGTGTGTTTAGAACACTTGTGTATAGCAGTGACCATACTGAAAAAAATATTATGTTACAGTTCAGGTTGAAGGTTAGAAATGTCTTGCTGAGATTTTGAACTTGCAGACTTAATTGCCAGGATGCATGTGCAGCCTAAGGAGAGGCAGCACATGCAGATATGGGATAGGAAAGCCTTTCATAAATGTGTACGGTGACACCTTCAAGTCTGTGTACCTTTGTGTTGACCTGTGTTTAAGGTAGGAATTCTTTACTGGTTTCTTTATATGAGCTGTTCTTCAGATTAAACCATTTATGGAGTAATTCCAAGGATTGGGGCAGTATTGCCAGCTTTTGCAAATTATGGACAAATCTTTGTGATTGCATAATTATGAAATCTTGATCATTTCATCAAAGACTCAAGTTCCACTGTAAGAAATCAGTCTGATTAGAATGACACGCTGTAGCAATAGAGCTAGAAGAAAATAGCAGAAGGTCAAAGCAAGGGTTTGACATTTACACTGCAGGGAATCAACTTGCTCTCCCTGTTCTGCTTTCTTACAGCATTACAGAAATTATGAAAGTTCCAGTCCTTTTCCAGCAGATAATTATCTTTTAATTGCTGTTCTTTTTCTCTTTTTTCCAACTTCAGCCTTTTTCTTCTTTTTTCTTTCACACTTTGTTAAATCTCTCTGTAACAAAAGGTCAGTGTGTGCTGAGTGATGCTATGGCTGCATGCGTACGAGTACAAGGGAGATGGACAGATCTATAATCCCGCAACTCATGCTCTTTGTGTGTGTCATTTGCCATGGTAACTGGTAGGCAGATGGAAACACCATGCAGTCAGAGGAAAACCAGAGAAAGAGAAAAATGCAATGAAGGAAGATGGACAAAGACAAAAGACAGATGATTCATCTGCTGCCCTGTAAGGGTCAAGCAGGTACTCTACCTTGGCAACTGGAAGGGTGGAACAGACAGTTTGTGTGTGTGTGTGTGTCTGTGTGTGTGTTTTCTGATAGAAAGCTCTGTTTGTACTGTAAAGCTATGCATATTTTTGTGTGTGTGCATCCCACTCTCTGTTTGGGTCAAGCGTTCTCTTTCTCAGCATGTGGTCTCATTCCCAACCTTCCCCCCAGGCACGTCACTCTCCTAAAACTTGCTCCCACGCTGAGATAAAGTTATCACACTGTGCACAGTCCCCTTGCTTGTCCAATCCTGTGTGTACATATTTCAATGCAAGGTGAAATAGTTTTCCAAAACCTCAACTATTAATATTTGCTCTCCTGTTTCTTTGCAGTTGGACATGCCTGTTTACTGCATACTCATGCAAATCTTAAAACACATAGTTCTAGTCATGGAAACTAAGAGAAAATGAGAGCCTGTAAGTACTGTTTCTCACACACTGAGCATGTTTTGGAGTAAGACAGTTAGAGAAACAAAGATAATATTGTTCTGTTTCTTTTCATTAATGTCCTTCCATACAAATGACCCTGCTATAATGCATGTAGACAACAGTGCTGTGAAAACGTTTTGCCCCTTCCTGATTTCTTATTTTATTTTCACACTTACATGTTTCAGATCATCAAACAAATTAGACAAACATAGCCAAGTAAAACTACTGTCAGACCTGTTGAACCAAGAAATCACTTAAATAGAACCTGCCTGTCTAAGTGAAGTAGGCTAAAATGCACCCACTATGTAAAGAAACTCAAGAACAGATGAGAAACAGATGATTGATGTGGACGCTGCACCGGTCTGTCGTGGTAAAGAGGGACCTGAGCGTGAAAGTGAAGCTGTTGATTTACCGGTCAATCCACGTCCCTACCCTCACTTATGGTCATGAGCTTTGGGTAGTGACCGAAAGAACGAGATCACGAATACAAGAAATGAAAATGAACTTCCTCCAAAGGGTGGCTGCCCTCTCCCTTAGAGATAGGGTGAGGAGTGCAGCCGTTCAGGAGGGGCTCAAAGCAGAGCCGCTGCTCCTCCACATCGAAAGGAGCCAGCTGGAGAGATTATATCTCTCGGCCGGCCTGGGAACGCTTCGGTGTCCCTTCGGACGAGCTGGAGGAGGTGGCTGGGGAGAGGGAGGTCTGGGTTTCTCTGCTCAGGCTGCTGCCCCTCATCAGGCCACTCAACCTATAAACAGAATATCGCTCTAGTTCTTGTAGTTAAATAAACTTGATGTGCAAATGGGACAAGGGAAAGAATAAAGGGTATCACAAAGAAAGGTGGAACGGACACAGAATTCATCATGCTTTAGTGTTCGGATGACTGCCAGCGAGAAAGCAAGAATAAACTAGAAAGAAATAAACATACCTAATTAAACAAAGAATAAGAATAGAGTTTCTGAGGGGAAGTCTGTAGAGAGTTGCTGTGAATACTAAATGTCACCTCTGCATCTCCAAAGCTTTGCTTTGTCCTAGTTTGGTTTGAGATGCAGAACATAGAACTTAAATGATCCATCATCATGTGAAAAAATAAAAATCAAACCTCCTTTTTGTAAGGCTAAACCTCGAAAATAGGGCTGGTTAGAAGGTCAGATCCAACTCGTGCCAGACATTAACTTTTCTCTTGGCCTTCTGGTTCTTTTTGGCATAAATCATACGTGGAATGTAGTACTTGTGCTACCTTAATCTTACAAGTTATCTGGGTGAGGATATTCAAAATATTTTCATGTAAATAGCTTCCACTACAGTCTGGACTTGTGCACTCATGCTACTCAGAATAGGATTAAGATCTGTGGTGTCTCGATAGCGATGTCGTGTTGATGTATTGAAGAAAGTCTCTTTGAATAACATAGATGTATTACAAGAAAGGACAGTGCCATACCGAACACTGCGGACGTGCTCGGGACAGACCGCCAATTTTCTTCTCTCTCTCTCCACGAGCACTGAAAGTGTCAGCTTCATTCACAGCATCTGTTATCTGTTACATATGACATCACTTGCAGGACTGTAAGAGCTCTGATATCTTGTACATTGTTCTCGTCAGGAACAAGGAGACCTCTGACCCATCATTGAATCATCTCAGGAAAAAAGGCCTTACATATAGATTCTCAGTCAACCAAAGCGTCGGACGCCTCAGGTCCATAGTGAATCAGTGTCTTAAAGCAAGAACCTTGAAAGAGTTAGCTTTTTAGGTGTGGTGCTTCTCCAAGCACCAGTAACAACAGTAATGCATATAAGCAAGCAGCCTGCACATTCTCATATCGACATTGCCATGAAAACTGCAGAAGCTCTATCTTTGGGAAAACCTTGCCTCTAGTCTGCTTTAATGTATTTTTTCATGTAAAACTTAAAGAATTCCCGTCTATATTCAAGTTAGCGTCAGAGTCAGCAACTCATGCATTATTGGTTTGGCACAAGTGTTATGTAACTTCTTGCTATTTTATGAAATTGGAGCTGTTGCTTGCATAGCTGGATGTCTTTTGGAAAGAGAATAAACCAAGCAGTGGGGGAAAAACTCAGGTCAGGATAGAAACCACACAAAGCGAGTTCTTTACACCTGAGACTTTGTGATATAACAAAGTCTTGAGAGGTTTGGATAACAGGTGCCAAATGTCAGCAGCTCCATCTCCACAGAGCTGCTGTTGGCCTAGTTTGTCTTGAGATGCAGCTGTATGCTCTGTCACAGAGATGGCAAATAAGCACCAGAGGGGGTTCTCTCTCTCTCTCTCTGTCTCTCTCTCTCTCACACACACACACACACACACACACACACACACACACACACACACACACACACACACACACATTTTTCAAGCACAGCATATGTGCTGTATACACTTTTTCACCAACAGGCCTGGATGAGCACAAACAAGGAAATCAAACACAGGTGTAAGCACGCACACGTATGCACAAAGACAGAGTGTGCACATTGCTGGGTGCTACCCTTAGTGAATCGTGAAAATTATGACAGCGTGGAGTCACACCATCCTTGGCTGTTGATGAGGAGGACTGTCAAAAACTTCTATTGGTTCTCATGCTTTCTGTTCTGGCTCTTTCAACCCAAAGAAAGCAAGAACTACAAACTGTGAAGCATTTACATAAAGCATAGTATTTCTTTCCTCCTTCTGCCTGTAAAAAGTTCCACAGATACTAAATACGGTGCTGTGCCTCTGACAAACATTTTGAAAGAAATGATCAACTGTTTTTAAAAAAGGAGGTATTATTTGAGATTTATTACAATCAAGTGAACCTCAAAGAACTGACTGAATGGCCAGCCTCCATCTCTCTGTAACCATGTGGTTTCTCGGGGCAAGTATGTCTTTGCATATATGGAGGTCGTGGACTTGTTGGCCGACGGCAGATACATCTAAATATTCTTGTATTTCTTTATGTTTTGTACCCCCTTCCTGTGCATTCAAGAGATGATGTCACATCATCAAAGGAAAATATGCAAATTTATGTTTTTAAGTGGTGAAAAACAGCATCCTCAAAAGACAGGACGTACGCTCCTATAACAGAGTTCACTGTTCCCTCTGTGTGGGTATCAGGTTATACTCTCATTCTTTTTGTCTCAGTGTGTGAAAGATTGAATCATCTTTCTCTGATTTAAGAAAGGATTAAAGCGGTTAAAACCAAGGCTGTTGTTTTATTTTGTTTTGCTATGGTACCTTCACAAAGTAAATGTATTTGGCTGATACATCAACCTCTTAGCCACAAATCTACCCAACAACACACAATCATTTCAAGAGATATTGTGTGTGTGCTGTAGCCTGGCTTTCCTTACTTACACAATCACAAAGTAATACCACCCTGTGGCCCTTCGTCTTCTTCTTTTTGTGCTCTCATTCCTGTCGTGTACTTACTGTATGTGTGCAAATGTTGCAGTACTCGTTTAAACAGCTGATTTTGTTCTACAGTGGCAGCTAATTTCAAATGCCAAATTTCAGAGTTTAACAACTGTCACCAAGCAACATACAAGGTGTTTCCTCTGTGCACCGGAAAATCTGCCTGAGCAGTGATCCAGTCACCCTGTACATTATAAAGGAGTAAAGTTAAAGAGAAGACAGATGAGGAAGAGAAGCTTGCATGAGTAATGACAGGCAGTAGGTATTTACTTTATGAGCTGTTGAAATTTTTTTATTGTAAAATTTGTTAACAATAAATAAAATGATGGCTGTGGTATCCATGGTTACTGTTAGGTTAGGCCAAGAACAGCAATTGTTAATTTGACTTTTAGATGATTGTGCTCACTGGCAAAACAACATTGTTACACGACGGGTAGATAACAGGAGTAAACCTCAGGGCCACAGAGGTCAGCTAATCGCAAATACTGTCCAAAAATCCCCCAAAAAACATACACGTATGTTTGCATACAGTAGCAGTCAAAAGTCTGGACACTGGTACTGTATACGTATGCTATTGTTTTCCTTCTCTGATATGGCAATACCTGCCTACTTCACATGATTGCCAATCAGCTGAAACCACAAATCACCCAGCAGAACAGAACCGAGGGTTATGTTGCACATAAGGCATGTAAAAGCTGGCTATGACTGAGAGAGCTGGCCAGACTGCCATAAAGGTAACTGGTGAAGCTCCTCTGCAGGAAGCATTTTCAGCGGGACCTCTCAGGATTTTCCACTGTAACGTTCAGCAGCCAATAGCAAGCAGAACTTCAATGAGATTGTATCCCTGTCTAATGACATAATTTCCTGTTACGGAATATGAATTTAGCATAGCCATCCCAGCATTGACTTAAATCCCGACATGTCCTGCAGCAGCAGCAGCTGATGCTTTAAGACACGTCCCAATAAAAAGTTAAGCTTCTGTGTCAGCTGTAAGGAACTGAGCAGAATGACAGTGGTGCCTACAGAGCACAGGGGAGTCCATGTGTATGAGTTACACTACAGTCCTCAAGAAGTGCTGTAATTGTAACTGTTTACTGTAACTGTCACAATATTAATTATAACAAACATTTCAAACATTTTTTAATGCCATGCAAATGCTCTGTGTGTGTGTGTGTGTGTGTGTGTGTGTGTGTGTGTGTGTGTGTGTGTGTGTGTGTGTGTGTGTGTGTGTGTGGGCGGTGTTGCTGGGTTAATCTTGCCTACAGTCTGTTGTGTGTCTGTGTGTGCGTGCTGATCTGTTGCCTGTGTTGCCTGTACTGCAGTAAGCTGACACACTTTCCATTTTACTGTAGAACCACACTTTTTTGATGCTGCGGGTTGAGTGCAGACTCTTATTTGTACAAGAAGCATGATTACATTAACTAATGTCATCACTGTGATTTTGTGCCTCTGACACTCTGACTGAGACCTCTACAGTCCTGATGCAGTTATAAGAAGAGACCAAACTATTCCACATTGTTAAAATCTAAAATGTGAATATTTATTAATAAAAATTATAACTGACAAAGAAGATTAAAAGCTCAAAGATCTTACCGGTATGATCTTGAGATGAGATGTTAGCCAGAGCAGTCCTTTCTCCTTCTTATAGAGCGCAGAATCCAGAACCAAACAGCAGCACCTGCAGAACACAGAGAGGCACAATTCAAAAATCCAGATCCTCTGAAACGAATGAAGTCATAGTGACAGAGAGAAAAGAAAAAGCATCGAAAACATTGATTCCTTTGTTTCTTTTCCTTATTAAAAAAGTTGATTCTTTGGAAAACGATGTATGAAGATGGACTGAAGAGCAGAAAAAAAGCTTTTGATCAACAAGTTATTGCAGGAGTGCATAAAGAAAAACGTTCGGGCAGAAAGCACTGTACCATCTCCTCGTTGGGTTTTGTCATGTATATTGTGCCTCGGCCTCTATGAGCCGACATGTTTCAAAGCTTTAAAAATGAACGGTCATGGGAAACTCAGTGGGCAGTGCCCAGACTCCACAGGGAAACCCAGCTCTGCTAGACCCCCCAGAGGTGAGCAGTGTCTCTCTGTCCCATTGTGTTCCATGGCAGTGTTGCCCCAGAGTGTCAGAAGCTAGTTCATGTCCTGTGAGAAAGGTGGATACACTCTCAGAAAAAGGGATACAGTGAAAGTCCATTTCTGTCAGGAACATCTACAACCACCCCTCCCATCATTACAGGAGTTCAAGGTACTCACAGAATCTGAATGTTCTGATTTCATCCAAAAGTTAACCTCTTCTAACTTGAAAAAGTCAACAACTATGTTGCTTTTGCACCTTTAAAAGAACATTTTGTACACTTACATGAAGATACAGCCTTGTCAGCAGAGCAGTGTACTGCTGAGGAGCCTGGCTGCTAATAATGTATCAATAGTTTGATCTTTCACAATGCTAAACTCTCTCTTTTGAATTGTAAAGTGTTTATTCTATTCTTGTCATACCACAGAAGCTAATTATTAGGCAATGACTTTGGTCTGTATGGAGGCTTTTATTGCTTTGGGCTTCCCTTTCTTTAACGTGCAGCCTGGAGTGTGATCTATACTGCACCTGTGTCCTCACAACAAACAAAAACAAACAAACAAACAAACGTCAAGACGTTACAAGACTGAGAGCAAAAATAAAAAAGCAGAAGCAATTTTTTTTCATTTTTCTAAGCCCTTATAAAGGCATGGATGTGCTTCTCCTCACTAACTGAGCCGATGCTCTCACTGTCACATTAAAGAGACTGAGTCCGATCTGTAATCACGTGTATTACCTGCATTATCTTTCCATCAGATTTTCAAGCTTCTTGGAATTTGGGCTGGTAGTTTTTGCCTACTCCGATTGGAAGCCAACAAATGCTCTATCGCACAATGTTAAAGAAGGTGAAAAAACAAAAAAACAAACAAACAAGTAAATAAATAAATCATTTCCACATCCATGCCATAATCCATATTCTGATTAACATTTTATGCACTGATCCTGTGCGCCACCTCTCCACCACCGTCTGCTGTTTTTTTGCTGACAGGCGCACAGCGTTAAACAACACAACAAATGCCTCGAGGAACAAAGCGGCTTCCTCGAGAGTGTTTCCAGTTGTTGCGCACAGTAAGAGGAAAATTGGACAAATAAAAAGCAGATTTTTAGGGAGATCAACATTAAGTGCCAAATGATGCTCAGGATTTTCATTCCAGCAGACCGATCATCACTGGTTCATTATTAAAAGGAAGAATGAATGAAAATGTGTCAGACTCAACAGTTCTCTGTTTACTGTGAAACATGAATGTGCTGTGAAACATGCGCACGTCTAATAAGGACAAAAAACTGCCAAAAATGATCAAATGTGCAGTTTTGGCAGCATTAAGTCTTTAACACACGCACATTAAAGCCAGAATCGTTTATTTTCTACACCGTGTAGTGCACACACCTTAGGAGATACACAATTTCACCCCCCACACAGCCAGCCAGTGTCTGTCTGACAAATGGCATTTCATGCCAGATCCTCTCTGGAGTCAGCCATTTTGTGTCACAGCAGCTAACCCCTGGAGTTCCACAGTTCCCTTCTGGTCTAGTATTATTTCATGGCCTCCTCTCACACTGTGGGGGGCACATTGTGTCTTGGTTATTGAATGAAGTTTGGGGTATTGACCCCCATGACACTTAAATATTCGTCTGACCAACCCTGTTCCATGCTGCCGTCTCTGACTAGGCCTCCATTTTGTGCCAAATAGGGAAAAACAGCTGCAGCTCCAGGAAGCCTGTCGACTGGAATAGAATTCACATCTGCCTCTATACTAATGAGCGCTATATTAAATAAATGGATACTTTTGTATCATTTTTTGTGAATATGGGACAAATATACCATTTTAAATGTTTTGACATTTGTGTTTGCTATGTGCAAAGACGGCAATATACACCGTTAAAAAAAAAATAATGAATGGAACACTTTTTAATCAGAGCAGCGCATCAAGTCAATTGACAGATTAAGAAGCAGAGGAATGGTTTTACAGGTGGAAGCCACTGACATTTTTTTCCCTCCACTTCTTTTCTGGTTTTTCACTACTTTTGCATTTGGCTAGGGTCAGTGTCATTACTGGGAGCATGAGGTCATACCTGGATCCTACAGAGGCTGCTCTGTAGCTCTGTGTTTACACGTTTTCATCCAATAAAAGCGAGGATGTTAACACATAAATTGGACAGTATTCTGGCAACTTAGTGATATTTCCACAGTTGTGGTCTTGACTGGTCTTGAAATAAAATCCCGAGTCCTCAATGTCTGAGACCGAGACAAGACCGAGTACAAATGCAGTCGAGTCCGAATCAGACCGAAACCATCAAAAAGTGGTCTTGAGACCAAGACCGGTCTCGAGTACTACAACACTACCCTGAGCCCATGTGACATGAAAGGGTCTGGACAAGCCATGGAGAACGATATGCTCCCTGTAACATCGTTCAGCATGACCGCTTTGGTGGTGGGTCAGTGGTGGTCTGGGGAGGCATATCCATGGAGGGACACACAGACCTCTACAGGCTAGGCCATGGCACCCTGACTGCCATCAGGTATCGGGACAAAATCCTTGGACTCACTGTCAGGCCTTATTCTGGTGCAGTGGGTCCTGGGTTCCTCCTGGCATGTGACTTGCCCGACCTCATGTGCTGAGAGTACGCAGGCCGTTCCTGTAGGCTGAAGTGATCGATACCATTGACTGTTCGCCTGACCTAAATCCAATAGAACATCTCTGGGTCATTACACTTTGGTCCATCTAATGCTGCCAGGCAGCACCTCAGACTGTCCAGGAGCTCAGGCAGGACATCCCCGCGGACACCATCCATTGTCTGATTACCAGTTTGCCCTGATGTTGTCAGGTATGCATACGGGCACGTGAGGGCCAAACAAACTCCTGAGTATCATTTTGAGTCGCTGCAATGAAATTTAGCAAAATTATTATTATAATTTTTGGTCTTTGAGTTCAGGCCTCTGTAGGTTGATAACTTTATTTCCATCAAACGATGTGGTAGCCTTTCGTTGCTAACACATTACCCAGTCCATATCAGTATATTCAGCATAATTTTTTTCTCCAATTAAGATGTTATGTGTTTCAAAGTGTTCCTTTAATATTTTTGAGCAGTATATACTGTTTTCCTTCATCTCAATCAGGTGGACAGGCTGAGACATGCATACAAAGGGGGATCAAGCCTTTCATATTATCTTAGGATATTACTGTAGGTGCCCATTGACTAAAAGAAAGCATTTTAAAGGAGACGTATCATGCTTTTAAATCCTTCCTTTTCATATATAAATCATTCACTTGTGGTCTAAATAAAGT
>JAVDPK010001929.1:11429-30328 GCA_034780415.1 Cichlasoma orientale
CTACACACTCAAAGTACACAACAAAATGTATTTAAGGGCTAAAAAAGTAGATTTTTCATGATACATCTCCTTTAAAATGCTCTCCTTCTGCTTTACATTGCAGCATTTCAGTGAGCACAACACCGACGCAGCTCAGCGTGCCACTGTACACCAGCAGTGAATTCTATGAAGTTATTTGATGGCCATTACCAGTTTTTTATCAGTCCCATAAGTATCATCAACAGGTATTATCAGCTCATTCAGTGGCAGTCATTCTGCCCTGAAGTAATGGATGCTGTGCCTCCAGATTAAAATAGCAACAAAACTCTGCCTCAGGAGGCTGGGAGGTTGATAGAAAATTATTCCACTTTAGTCTTAATCATGACACAGGAGATTCATCTTTTGGACTTAACAAACAAACAAAAGCATAATTGGTTACATTTAGGTACCAAAAGTACGGTATGCGGTTAGGTTTGTGAAAACATCATGATTTGAGTTAATAGAACACTTTCACAGTATAAAAGCTGAATTTGCTAGCTTACCATGATATTTAACACAGAAGATTTAAATGCATTTCTTCAAGATACCACTAATGTCTCCAACATCATTTGTGTTTCTCAAATGACGATGGATGATAACAGCCCACTAAACCTGCTAGAAGGTAAATGAGGATGTCTGCCTGGGATTGCTAACAACCATTCAAAAGGCTAATGGCACCCAAAGCAGGTGCAACATACCGGACTGTTTTCTTCTTGCACAGAAGAATCCCCCACAAATATATAAAGATGAAATCTGAATCACTGAACTGGACTCTAACTATGCTATTTTTGCAGTGGAGAACCAAGTGTTGTTCCATGACTGTCTTTTATTACATTTTTTTCCTTTTTTTTTGCTACAAATTTATCGCGGTTCACTTATTGTGGCTTCCCTGTATCGCAGATTAAAAAAAATATTACTAATTCTGTTTCACAGAGTTTTCACTATATTACGGGATTTTGCAGTATTTTGCGGTTCTGTAACACCCCCTAACTCGGATGAAGCGATAAGTCACGCCCACGCCTTTAGTGGAAATAGAAGTAAAGGCCGAGGGCGAAGATACTGCACCACCTTCATCGCCATCAGTACTGCACAGCTACATAATTCATCATCTTCATCTCAAGAGAGTGGGAAACACTCTCTTTATAGGAGTGTGGGAAGGGTTTATAAATAAACTATATATAAATAATAATATAATGCCAGTATTTCGTGGATTTTGTCAGTTCGTAAGGTCAGGACTGAGACGGGCAAAAAAGCGTTCCAATTCGTTGCTCCTTCTACATGGAACGAAATTCAAAAAGTCCTCAAACTTAAGGACCTGTTCTCAATATGCGAGTTTAAGGTGTTTTTAAATAATTCGCCAATGACCACAATGAGCGGTAGATGTTTTCTTTAATTTTGTTTTGTTTTTTACTTATTTATCCTTTTGATTTGTATGGCTGTTTTCTGTTTCTGTGTATACTTGTCATTGCCCAGGACACACTTAAAAAAGAGATTTTAATCTCAATGTGTTTTCTTCCTGGTTAAATAAAGGTAAAATTAAAAAAAAAAAATTCAGCTATCGCGGGGGTCTCTGAAACTTAACCCCCACGATAGGTGAGTGGTCACTGTACTCTTGAACAGTATTGTGTGATATATTTAATATATAATGTGATTCATGTGATGAGTCCACACTGCTTCTATTACTTTTAAAATGGAAAAAAGAAGGCAGAAGTAGCTTTTGTTCATATTCTCATATTAACAGAGGAGAGATTGATGCTACCCCCCTTTTATGGACATCCAAGAAAATACCAATAAACACATCACAACAGAACAATCGCTACAAATTAAGAATGATAAGATATGTAAGTTTTGCTCATAATGTTAGATTATAATGTGTTATTGATGAGATCATAACAACTCGAGGTGAAAATGGCTACAATACTGGGTCTCTTCCTGGATCTTAACTGTGCTGGGCTGGATGAGGATAAGCAAAAATGGTAGAAGACCTTCCAGGGAAAACCACTGACCTTTTATTTAGTGGTGATTATATAAATGTAGTTATTTGTGTGACCGCTGAAATAAAAGCCAGATTCAGAATAGCAGCCACATGAGCTGAATGAAAGACGGCTGCTGAGAAGTGAGACTGGCTCTCTCAGTTTGACTGAATACTTTGGGGAATTCTGGATATTTAAGAAGTATGGTTTCCCATTACTCAAGTTGAATTCCAGAACCTTGGACAATCAAAGTCATTGCGCACTGATGCTGCTCAGGATGAACATGGCGGCGCCTTACTAGGACACGTCATGTTGGTTCCCCCTTCAGTGTTTATATCAGAGAAGAAGAGATGGATTAAAGGAGGAAGGGTGGGTTGAATGATAATATACAGGTGATGCTGTAATCCATTAAGAACAGCAGTAAAACAAGTATTTATTAACTGTGTTTGTGATTCTGGGACCACATACAAGGACAGACAGGGCCAGGGGTGATGTGGTGGTGGAGCAGGTTGCAGTGTGGGCATGTACACAGACGCATGTTCTCACACACTAACCCCCTGCCAGTACAGATGGTGCTGAAGCAGGCTCTGTGCTGGCTGATAAGCAATAGGAACAGTGCTACCAACAGGGAAGTTATGTTTCCAGAAGAAAAACAGACTTCTAATTTGTGAGTGCTTTGCCTGGACTCACAGTCTATTACCAGCAGGGTATCACAAATACCTAGAGAGCGGCCACAGTTCCATAGTGCATGGAACCCTAACTAGACTTTTATTCATAATCACATACAGTCAGTGTGGTCCTGTGGGTGCCACTGAACAAATGCTTCCTTTTTAGAAAATTTAAATGCTGCTGTTGTGCAGCAGTGTTATTTCTGAATTGTGACAGAATAGGAACAATAGCATTTATTTCACTTTCACACTCTGCAAGCAGCCATTTAAGAAAGCCAATACTCAACTATTCTTAGTGATGTGACACGAACTCAAACAGGTGAAAATGAGCATGAGTCATGACTTGAAGTGAACCGGTGTAACACATTTAAATGTCACGCGGCTCCTTTGAGTAGTTAGTCAAAGGCAAAATTCTCCTGATCCTGAGTGGTACTGAGGGTAGTACCTTCAGTAATTTGGGTCCATGCAGGTTTAACCTTTGTGTGATTTCTAATACTGTTTGACTTAATACGTTTCACTGAATCAACTTTGTGCACCTGATTTTTAAAGTACCTTTATTTATTTATTTATAATTTCATTTTAACTTATTTCTAGTACAAATGTTGAGCATTTCTACACAGATTCCACCTGGAAATCCCTACAAACTGGCAATAATTTATAACTCCAAGTGTTTCAACAAACATAAGACTTATTCCTTTCTTCTTTCTTTCTCATGACATTTGCTGAGGACAAATTTCAACTCTTCATGTCTCACTATAGTTCCCAAACCGAAAGAATTGCTGTGCACTTATGTTCCATTCTGGAATACTTATGGGATGATATGTAATAACAAATCAGCGTTTCTTCACTGCGAGCATTTGTGTACCTTTGCTAAATTGTCTGTTGGACTTAGTTCATAAGTAACACATAATTTTAGCACAAAATGTTACCACTTATCGGCCGTGACCCTGAAACCCTTAGATCCACATCCTGACAAGTATAACATCTAAAATAACTTCTATTGTTTTTGTTGAGAATTAACATTTTTGTATTGCTGTATAATTTTACAGTTTTTTTAATGACTATGAAATTGATTTTCTTATTCCTCATTTATTCTTTTGGGATAGAATACTTCAGAATAGTATAAAAATTAACTGTAAATTTAGTAGCATGAGCTAACCTCCAGAGCTTGTATGAAATCTGAACACAAATATATTTATGGACCGCAGAAAGAAATACTGAGTAAAACTGAGTTGGGGAGAAAGACAGGCCCAAAGAGACGGACGATACTGGAGTCATAGAAACCCTGCTTGTTAACAAAAACCAAAGTCGCGTCCAGATATCCAGCCTTCTCCTCACTCGGTCTATTGTTCCCCATCTATTCATTAGGGATTTTGGGCTAATTGTGTGTCTTAAAACCACGTGTCTTGTAGCTTGTTTGCTTTGGCGTGAGATGTGCACATGGGAGCGCTGCTCATGAAGGGTATGAATCCACACATAGATAGAATATAGAGGCAAAACGGACATTTTGGGTCTTTGTACTTTTTGGTCATTAATTTTTTTTGTTTTGGAATCAGATATTTAAAAATGAAAAACAGGTAATTTTTTAATTTTCATTTTATACTCCAAATCCATATAATGTAAAACGAATTATATTTCTTTTATGTGAAGTTAAGACATCAATTCACAAAGAATAGGAAACAGAAAAACGGTCCATCTTTCTAACAGAAATATATAATTCATTTTACATTGTATGGATTTGGAGTATAAAATGAAAATTAAAAAACGACTTGTTTTTCATTTTAATATCCGTTTTGAAAACAAAAAACGAATAACGAATCCGTTTTAAATATCGGTTTTGAAAACGTAAAAACGAATGATCAAAAAGTACATGGACCGGACCATTTTAATCCAGTTCCTCTCCCAATTCTCTTCCATATACAGAAAATACATTGTTCAGACAGCCCTTATCATTTATTGCCCTCATTAATCAGTGATTGAGAAAATGTTGTAAAACCAATGTCAAGAGCAATCTGTGAGGTGCCACAAGAGAACTGTCTGACACACACCAGATTGTTATTGTATAGATTAGTGCAACAAACCCTTCCCTGATCCTTCTCTCGGGCAAACATGAAGTTGGACAGACACATTTACTACAACAAGACTTTCCTTCCTGTAACCATTTTCTGGCTCCAACAGTTACAGACTGGAAACCTAAACCCCAGGATTCAAATCAACCCATTTGAAGTCCATTGGATCTCCCCAGGTCCATGTTTTTCTCTAGACTATGACATGTTTGGACTGTCCATATGCTTATATGCACTGCTTATCAAGTTGTAAAGTTTTTTTCACTGACAGTCATCTGGATGAGACCAAAGACTCCTTTGTAGCTTTGAAAATAACTCAAAACGTTGACAGGGTGTCAGATTCATGTTTCTCATTCATTGCTGTGGGAAACTTGAAATAGAATGATTGCTTGGAATCCTGCCCCTTTGTTGCATTGAAATCACAAAGTCACCTTTTTTAGGCCCCGTTTACACGACACCGCTTCAAAATGAAAACGACGTAATTTCGATGCGTTTCGGCCTCTCGTTTACACGAGAACGGAGTGAAAATGACGCGTTTTCAACACGGGGTCCAGAGTGGAGCGTTTCAGAAACGCACCGGCCTCCGTCTTCGTGTAAACGGGGCTCCTCGCACATGCGCACTATGGTTGCGACCGCCAAAGTTTTTCGCGCATGCGCTAATAGATGAACAGCACTCGTTAGGGTTAGCATTCACGAGTGCTTCAGTGAACTTCGAGTAGCTCGATCCACAGTCGATCTTTTCTTGTGTTTTTGCCGTATTAATTATTCAGTGTTGTGTGCAGCAGCAATCCAACCTCGTTGTCAGTCCACAAAGCCTCTCCAATTGGCCATTTTGCGGCGCATCCTACTAAGTCCCTCCACACATGTGCGTGTTGTGTAAATAAGCTTTGCAAAAAACACCGCCACCTTGTGGCCTGGCAATGGGAACTACATCGTTTTCATCGTTTCAAGTGCCCTCGTGTAAACGCAGAGCGTTTCTGAAACGTCTCCGTGTAGACGGGAGACTGAAACGCATCAAAAAGACGTCGTTTCCAGTGGAAACGGCGTCGTGTAAACGGGGCCTTGTTCTGGTTGTACAACTTTTATAACTTTCACATCTCACCTACTTTACAGCCAACTGTTACAGTTGCTATAGCTCCAAAGTGCCTGCCAAGATTTCTGAGGAGGGCATCAAGCCCCAGTGCCACGTCCATTCTGTGTGTTTTAGTAAAAAATGTTCCTCACCTGTCCAGGTGGACTGATGGTGTGTTTCATCATTTTAGTTGTTCAAAAGGCACATTTTTTCAAACATGAAACTGCTTTTCTTTTACTTGGGGTGGCCGTGGCTCAGGAGGTAGAGCAGGTCATCTACTAATTGGAAGGTAGGTGGAAGGTATCTGAACCCCAAGTTGCTTTCCGATACAACCGCTGGAGCATGAATGCATGTGAATGTTAGAAAGCACTTTGAAGTAGAAAACAGTGCTTGTATGAATGTGTGTGTGGATGTGTAAATGCAAATGTGTTGTATGAAGCACTTTGAGTGCTCAGCTAGAGTAGAAAAGAACTACTCCATTTGCTTATCCTCACAATAAGAAAATTGAAAATAATGTTGCCAGGTCTGTTGTTGCAGAGCGCTGGAAACTGCACTCTTTCAAACCTGTTTGTACACAGGTGTGCTCAGGTAAATACAGCTGTTGCCAAACGTTTACATACACTCATCATGGGCATGAATTTCATGACAGTTTTGGACTTCAGGGATTTCTTTGAACTCTTCTTTTTCCGTGGTGGAATAAGAATTGGGTGCACATGTTTCAGTTTGTTTCGGATTTCTCTAATCCACACAGGGTCAAAATTATAGACACACACAAGAAAACAGTATACAAGCTTCTGGAATGGCCCCCCCAAAGCCCTGACTGCAACCCTACTGAAAATTTGTGGACTATGCTTAAAAGAGGGTTTACGTACCAGGAAACCCACCAATTTAAATGAACGCCGTCAACTGTGCCAAGAAGAGTAGTCAAATATCCTTCCGGAATTATGCCACAATCTTGTTGATTGGTACCAAAAATGTCCAACGAGCTGTAAAGACAAGACTAACATGTTATTCTCTTGTTATAAAGTTGCTGAGCATGTTTGCAAGCCTGTTCAGAATTTCTAAATATTAGTACTTCTCGGAGTTGAGAATAATTTCTATAGTACAAAGCAGCTCTAGTGAAAGCTGTTAACAGCACTCTAACTGAAACATAGTTTCTAAACACACAAGTTACTGTACATACGGATTTGCACAGCACTAAATTCTTTGAGCACCACAGACATAATTCTGCTCTCGTGTATTACATACCACTAGAGGTAAGCGAGGAAATATGAGTTTTTGTAATTTGTGCATACCAAACCTCTAACTGCTGTGAAACTACAGTGGATGCCTACAAAGACAGTACAAGAGGCTCTTGTTTTTCATAGTCACTGGCTGCTCTAGGGAAATATGAATGTAAATATGTATTGACTTTTGTTTCTTATAACGTCACACTCCTAAACAAATAAATTCACAATGAACTCTACAATTTGCCATACCCTTAAAAATAATCCTGTTTAATATATAAAAAAAAAACATGTTGTGTGTTGTTTCCATGTGGAATTCTAGAAGATGTATTCACAACAGAAACAAATTCTATTAACTCTTTTCAACCTGAGCGTCTCTGCCCTGGGACCAGGCTGCATCTGTTATTAAAACTCAACCTGACACCATTTTTCCAAGGATGCCGAGCGTGGCACATTCAGTGAAGAGGTCGCCTAAGTCTACCATGATTAAAATGAACATAGCATTGATATGCTTTATGCTGGCAGAGGTACTTCTGAATTTCTTTAGAACAGGTTTCGATAACATCAGTGTTAACTGTTAACACGCACTAACACATTCAGCAGGGAGGCTGGAGGCTGATTTTCTTTTGTGTTTTGCTCTTCAGTTTTAGACTCCATAAGTAATTCTCAAGTTTATATCCCTTGAAAGATCTTAAAACACAATTAAATTGTTAGCACTCTTGTTAGTCAAGCCTACTTTTAAATGCATAGCTGCAGTATTTATAATTTGTTTTGTTTAAATACCAAGCCAAACATAAACAGTCATAAATCTTCCATGTGCAGCAGAGCATACATGTCCCAGGGGACTCAGTATTTCAGGTCTACATAGGGGAGCTGTTCAGTGTATCACTGTAAGTGGCAAATTCCCCTGAAACTCTTTGTCCCATTTTAACAACTATGCTAGGGTCTCACTTTCATTTCAAGACTATAGAAAATTTAGCTGTTGTCTTTCCTTTTTTTTTTAGTTTTGAAGAAGATCATGTGGAAAACACAATGCACGTCCCTCCACACATGCACAGAAGCACACGTTTGAGCATGTAACAAATTATGCACAAATACACAAGCACAAATGCATGCAGATCCAACACGTTTGGTGACCTAACAGGAAATTTAAAGGTTTTTAGCTAAGCACTTGTTGAGGATGAGGTGATTGCCAGTGAAGGGCTTTCAAGCGGTTATAGGATGTGTAAGGTCACAGCACTTTCAGCCTCTAATGCTGTATGAAGAGGGCATCCAATGAAATGGCACTCTTCATCCCACCCACACTAAAAACATAGAGCACAAGGAAAGGCAAGATTTTGCCCTTTGAGATTTGACTTACTTTTGATTGTCGTCTCAAACTGTAACAGTTTGAGATAACAAGACTACTGGAGACAATCATGCAATGGTATGGTACAAGCCTGACTACACACTTACGGATCATTCACAATTATCAACATTTTCCAAAGCGTACAAACAATACGCCGGGGGGAGGGAGTTAACACACAATGTACGCTTTTCAAATGGTTAGAAAATGTTGGTCAGAACTATGTAATTTGAGCGCTGCCGCCTGACCGACAATGCCCGAGGCATCCACTCTCGTTCACTTGTACACCACTGCACCATTGCGTGGTTGCAGCGATATGGCCTCCGGTCCGGTGGATCAGTTCAGAGGCCTCATTGAATTCTCTAAAATAGGCCATCATCGATTCACAAAAAGAATCTACTGACGAAATTGGGCAGAAAAAGCTGCAAGTGTGGTGCAGCAGGTGTGGAACACGACCAAAACCACCGGAGATAAATTCAACAAGTGGAAGTATTGTTCCAAAAAGCCGAATCAAAAATGGAAACCGTACACAGTAAACCACAGAAAACGATGATGAATTTTATTCGGACGATATGTACATTAATTCTACATGTTCTTGCTGTGTTTTCATCTGTGCTGGCCCGTATATTTGTGCGTAATCTGGTGACTGTTGCCAACTTTTGTGTAAGAAAACTCGCTGTTAGTTGTCTCAAACGGGGGGGATGACGTGCCCCCCTCGGTGCTGAAGCCAGGTCCGGGCGATGCCATAGCGTATGAAGGGACGCACTACGAGTGCTGTATGTACACAAAACATGGCGACAGCGGAGTTTTCAGGTTTCTGGTGTTGTGGCAAAAAGTGAAAAAGTCGCTTAAATTATGCTTGACAGATTATAGGTCAATAAGTCATTTACAACAATATAAACACCAGCTATAATTTTTTGGCAAATACCGGAAATCACTTTTTGGCACAGACCGGCTATTCAGATGACAAATCGCTCCACTGCCACTGTGTACAGCGTGCACACATCTTGTGTACATGCAGTGCAGTGCACATTCACATTCAAATTCAAATCAGTTTATTGCACCCTATAAATTCTAATATATAGGTATATCTGTTTATTACAGGGTGTACCCTGCCTCTCGCCCTATGACAGCTGGGATAGGCTCCAGCCCTTCCACCACCCTGAAAAGGACAAGCGGAAGAGAATGGATGGATGGATTTTTATCAGTGCAAAAATACAATGTTTTAATAGACAGGAAGGAGTATATTTGATATCAAGATGTGTTTTTAATGCTTCCTGTTACAGTAGAGTACCTAAGAACCAGGTGAAATTAAATGTAATGAAAAAAGATCAACATTTTCTTTGTACACTTTTCTTTTGTGGGGGGGGGGGGGTGAAAAAGAGTACTCTTTGTACATGTTGGAAGACGTTGATAATTGTGAATGACCCCTTAGTCAAAGCTGTTTTCTAAGTTCAACTTAATTTTATCAACAATGGTGTCCTTGCACTGTTCCACCACATTTAAAGGGACATTTTTTTCCTCAACATTTTCTAGACATATTTTCCTGTCATATTTTTCTGACAAATTTAAACCAAATCTCAGTTTTGTTTAGATATCTGCACAAATCATCTTCAACATATTTTAAGATCAGTATAAATAACCTTACATTTTACTTTTGAAACATATTTTAGAAATATGGTTAAAATGCTTAAATGCTAAAAAGTTAAATGTTAAAAACTCAAAATGTTTAAATTAAATCTCCTTCGTAAATTACCAGTCACTTATGGTGGAGGGCTTTGGGTGTCCCAGTGATCCCAGGAGCTATGTTGTCCGGGGGCTTGTCCCCCTGGTACGGTCTCCTATGGCAAATTGGTCCTGGGTGAAGGGGCAAGACAAAGAGCGATTCCAAAGACCCCTATGGAAGAGTCACCAAGGGAACTGTTTACCCTGCCTGGGATAGGGTTACTGGGGCCCCACCCTAGAGCGAGGCCTGGGGACGGAGCTTGTTATACAATGCCTAGGTGGCAGGACCCCTGGGAAGCTCTGAGTTCCTGAAGTCTCTGGATGTTGCAGTGCTGTTGTGGTTGACACGCCTCTGCAACATCATGTGGATATCTGGGGTGGTGCCACAGGATTGGCAGACTGGGTTGGTGGTCCCCATCTTTAACAAGGGAGACTGGAGGGTGTGCTCCAACTACTGGGGTATCACACTCCTCAGACTCCCCGTTAAGGTCTATGCCAGGATGCTGGAAAGGAGGGTCCATCTGTTAGTCCAACCTTGGATTCAAGAGGAACAATGCTGTTTTTTTCCTGGTCGCAGAACATTGGACCAGCTCCTCATCTTCTCGAGGATATTCGAGTGTGCGTGGGAGTTTGCTCATCCAGTCTACATGTGTTTTGTGGACTTGGAGAAGGAATTTAACCGCGTCCCCCTGGGTGTCCTGTGGGAGGTGCTGCGGGAGCACGGGGCGTCTGGCCCGTTGTTGCAGGCCATTCAGTCTGCAGTGAGAGCTTGGTCCGTATTGCCGGCAATAAGAGGTGTGTGTTTTTGTGAGAGACGATTTTTGCACTGATGTTACTGTTATACAAAGACATTGTTGCACAGACTTGGAGTTTCTAATGCAGGCTATTCCACCTCAGTTTTGAGCACAGCGCATTGTTTGTTTTTGCTGTGTACATCCATCCATGGGCTAATGCAAAGCTAGCCGGGAGCAGGCTGCATGAAGCAATCAACAAACATCAGAACAGACTACCAGACAGCTTCATCATTGTAGCAGGAGACTTTAATCACACAAACCTGAAGTCTGTGTTACCAAAATTCCACAGGAACATCCATATGGGTACACGGAACGGAAAAACTCTGGACCAGCTTTACACCAATTTTAAAGGTGCCTACAAAGTCCGCCCAGCCTCCCACCTCGAACAGTCAGACCACCTGGCCCTGTTCCTGAAACCTACATATCAATCCCTCATCAGCAAAACAAAGAGCCATTTCAGGACAGTTCAAATCGGGTCTGAGGACTGAGGCAGCACTGCAGGACTGTTTTGAGGACACAAGGTGGGAGCTTTTTGATCAGGGAAATCATCACAGAGCAATACACCTCCACTGTATTAGATTGCATTAGATTCTGTGTGGAGAGCTCCACCAAAACCAAACAAATCAGAGTGCCTCAAAACCAAAAGCCCTGGTTCTACAGCACTGTCTACTCCCAACTGAAGGCCAGGAACACAGCACTGTGATCAGGTGACAGGGAGGCCTACAGGAGATCCAGAGCAGATCTGAGAAGGAGGATCACTGTTGCCAAAAACAAAACAAAAAAAACATAAAATGAAAATTGAACAGCATTTTCAGGACAACAACCACAGCATGTGGCAGGGGATCAGAACAATTACCAACTACAAACAAAAGTCCTGCCCATCCCCCACAGTCGACCCCTGCCTCCCTGGTCAACTGAACACCTTTTTCTCTTGCTTTCATTACAGCAACACGAGAATGGCATCTCCAGCACCCCTGACCCACAGTGAACATCCCTCACACAACTCCAACCCCCTTCAAGAAGAAGGAGGCCGCAGTTCCCACCTGCTTGAAGACAGCAACCATCATCCCAATCCCAAAGCACTCAGCAGTCACATGCTTGAATGATTATTGGCCGGTTGCATTAATCATGAAATGCTTCGAGAGGCTGATAATGAACTGCATCAAGGCCTCCATCCCTGCTGACCTGGACCAGTACCAGTTTGCCTATTAGCCCAATAGATGCACTGAGGACACAACTCACTGACACACCTGGAGAACCCCAACACCTATGTGAGGATACTGTTTGTTGACTTCAGCTCGGTTTTTAATACCGTTAACCCGGGCAAGCTGGTTGATAAATTGCTGCCACTGGGCCTGGACTACCACCTCTGCAGCTGCATTAAGGTTTTCCTCTCCAACAGACCACAGCACGTGAGACTTGGAGACCTCCACTCATCTAGCATCATCCTCAACACCGGCACCCCCCCCCAAGGCTGTGTTCCCCATCCACTCCTATACTCACTTTTCACACACGACTGTGCCCCCATTCACAACACAAACTACACATCCAAGTTTGCAGATGGCACAGCTGCAATGGGGTCTCTGGAAGGTAACCCCCGCGATAGGTGAGGGATCACTGTAAACAGGAATCCATTTCACATTTTCTCTTTCTGTATACATCAGTGGATTCCTTTATGGGGTGGGTTTAGTTCAGGAGGTGGAGCAGATTATCTGCTAATTGGAAAGTTGGTGGTTTGAACCCTGGCTGCTGCACCTTGGGCAAGATACTAAACCCTAAGTTGCTCTCCAATTCATTAGTCGGATTGTGAATGTCTGAAAGCATGTAGGCGTGGAGAAAACTGCTTGTATAAATGTGTGTGAATGAGGCACGTCATATTAAGCCCTGCGAGTGCTCAAAGAGTAGAAAAGCACTATACATGAAGCAGTCCATTTAACAAGAAGACCGAGAAAATGAGAGACATCGCTGGAGTTTGTGCAAGGATGGCCACAGAAACTGGATCTGTCAAAACACAACTGCTTCTAATGATTGTCACCAAGCTGTCTTTGTGAGTGGGCAGATGTGTGCATGTGAGTGAATCTGTGCATGTGCAGTCAAAACAGGCTTAGCCCTGTCTTTGGCCCATCAGTTCTGTAAAGACATAAACACGCATACTCACTACAATGCATGGTATAGATTAACCGAGACCAGATTTTCTAAACATGCTCGTGTAAACACAATAGAACACAAACACACACACACACACACACACACACACACACACACACACACACACACACACACATGCTAACTGCAAATACAGAAAGATTCTGTCCTCTTAATGGCTTAAAACAGAGCCATGAACAAAATGTTTATGAATTAGGATATAATGTAAAACATGGAGTCATGGTGTATAAACTTAGACATAAGGAAGGAGAGATAAACGCACACTTTTTTCTTCCCCATAAATATGCAGAAAGCACCAAAAGGGTCACAATTAGCTTCCACTGATGATTAATGCAAAAAAAAAAAAAAAAATTGTCTGTTGTATGTATAATGCTAACTGCAGTTATATGTGTTTCAAGTCACCGATGAATGTGGCCTAAGAGTGTTTAATAATAAATATGTAAAAAGTCATGATGGCATTTCTTTACGTTTTCATTATGGCATCTTTTGCACTGACACCTGTATTGGATGTCATGTTTATTTAGCTATTTGGAATTACTTTGAAATATCACTTTCTTCATGCATCATACCTTTGCTTGAGGAGTGAACATGATTTTTGCTGTTGTGTCTTTGCCAGATTTATCTCTGTGATTTTGTCCGTCTCCTGACAATAAAAGTCAAGTTGAAGGACATAACATAACACAACATTACCTGAGATATAAGGCAATAATGCTTTTGGATGGTTGTTTTGACTGTGAACGTTCTATTCTAGGCAGCTGTACTTTCATATCTCAGACTTTTCTATGGCCTTAGCAGCTCTTCCTATTCCCCTAGCTCAAGGAGCCAGGCTTCCATTTAAGTTTTATTACTCTCTAACACTTTTTAAACCATATTCTCTCATTAAACCGAGCTCATATTAATGTACACTGCACTTGTGTTGAATGCTGTTAGTAAGCTTGACTATTACATTGGGAGCAGCCGGAGAAAACTATCAAAAACTAAAGAAAAGAAATTAAATAAATCAGATTAATCCACCTGGTTTAATTAGAATAACAATGTGTTGTTTCTCTTGACATTACACCCACATAAGCCAATTACAAACTTGAATTCAAGCAAATATCTCAGTGTTATATATGCCAACATAATAGCCCAATTTGTTTGCACAATTAAGGACGAACGTTACCACCAGTAGACTCCGGGAGCTGTTACTTTATTTTTTCTATTTATTTGCTGATGACAAGCCGACCTAAATCTCACTTTCTGATTGGGTCCCCTGTTAGGCTTGTGCAAGTGCACTGTGAGAAAACGATAGCTCTCACCAACTGGCCAGCTTTCTGTCACTCCTCAGACAGTAGATTTGTGTGGTGGTGTGAAAGACTGTGTGTGTGATTATTCTTTTCAACGTCTTTTTTTCTTGTTCCTAAAAATAGTGTTGTTCCTCTACTAACCGAGATTCATTACACAATGTTCATCATATAGAGTGAGGATTTTTGTCTGCAGTTTATATAGTGGGGATGGATTGCTGCTCACCTTAAGTAAAGATACTGTAAAATGGTGGAAGAAGTACTTTGAGGATCTTAACACTCCTGTAGGGGAAGAGAGGTCTGGGCGCAAAGGAATGACTGAGATCTGGATTTTGCAAAGATGTCCTAGCTGACACTCACTTGGAAGTCAGGGATAGTGCCTTTGGTTTGACAAACTGGGGTGGGAGGTCTGCTTTTTAAGAAGGGGGACTGGAGGGTGTGGTCCAACTTCAGGGTAAGTTCTAGACAGCAGAGTCTTCATCAGAGTTTTCATCCTGGTTATGGAGCACTGGGCCAGCAGTTAGGTGTGTGGGAGTTTTCCCAACCAGTCTTCGTGTGTCTTATGGGCTTAGAATGTCTATTTGGGAGTCCTGTGGGGTTGCTTCAGTAGTCCGGAGAATCAGTTGTTAGAGGCTATTCAGTCCATGTACAATGACAGTGAGAGCTTGGCTTGCATTGCTCACAGTGAGTCAGATTATGTCACTGTGAGAGGTTGGCTCTGCCAGGGCCGTGTTTTTCACTGATTCTGTTCATATTTTTTATGGACAGAATTTCTACGTGCAGCCAAGGGGCAGAGGGTGATGGACTTGGTGGTCACAGGATACCATCTCTGTATTTTGCACTCTATTGGCTTCATCAATCACTGACCTCCAGATTTTACTTGGGAGATTTGCAGCTGAGGATGAAGATGGAACGAGAATTAGCACCTCAAAGCCTGAGGCCATGGTTTTTGGAAAAGGGTAGAGTATATTGGGGTCTTGTTCAGTGAGGGAAAGGGGGAGTAGGAGACTGACAGACGTACAGCCTCTGGAGTGATGGGGACACTGTACGGGTCTCTTACGGTGAAGCGAGAGCTGAGTCCAAGAAGGCTGGATACTCTCAACTGTCATTTAGCATATAAGTGCAAACAACTGTCAGGACCCTCCCAAAGGCACAGGGAAGCAACCCTCATGTCCACCGGTGAACAACTCCGACATACAGGCAGCAAGCTTAATAATAATAATAATAATAATAATAATACTACTACTAATAATAATAATAATAACAAAACATAGCCTTCCTCATCAAAGAACAGATTGTGCAGTTTTCCAGGAGCAAAAACTCAAAAAGTTGTCTCAAAAAGCTAGAAAAACATCTTATTATGGGAATAATAATTATTATCATTGTTATATAACAACTTGAATTTAAGTTATATGTCTCTCCAGCTGTAGCAGGTTCTGCCGCAGTAGTTCTTCCATCATGTAATGGCACTGACACAGCACATGCCCCAGACCTTTCTATGACCTTGTCTTATGCTATCTAATATTCACTCACTCCATCTGGATCTACTTCTCTCCCTCTCTCTTTCCAGTCTTTTGTGTCTGCTTACGTTCAACCCCCTCCCTTCCTCCACGCAAGTCTTTCATATTTTAGTAGGTTTTAGCAAGGATCAACTCTCTAAGGTTAAGTTGTTCCTTTCAAAGGTCTGTGTATGTGTATGTGCATGCTCAGTGGAGACTAGCACATCCCAGAGGTTAAGTTGAGTGTTTTAGAAATCCGTAGGAGAGGTGTTTTACTGCTATATACTCTGTGTGTGTGTGTGTGTGTGTGTGTGTGTGTGTGCGTGTGTGTGTGTGTGTGTGTGTGTGTGTGTGTGTGTGAGTGTGTGTGTGTGTGTGTGTTTTCTCCATCAGTAGGAAGATTGTGATGCATATGAAGATAGAGATGGAAAGAACCTTTTTTAGCCTTGGACATAAAAGTCAGGAAGCCATTTGAAGTCTTACCTACTCTTTCTTTTGTTTCTCGTGCTCTCCCTTTCTTCCCTCTCTCACGTTGCCACATCCAATTTCAGCTTATGTTGTGGTATGTGATAGATAAAGCCATCTGTTTTGCCAAAGCAAACATACTAGAAAGTAAATTTAAAAGGAGTCCTTTTTATTCCATTGTTCTGAAAGTTAGTCAACTTTCACTCCAAATCAGAGCATTTTAAAGCAAGCAACGGCAATTCCCTGAAATGTTCCCTGAGACACTCTTTTCCCCCCAACACTACACATTGCCATTGCAGCACTCTAATCCTTCTAAATAGCATGACACTCACTGAATACAATGAAGTGCTTCACTGAAACCTTGACATTTTTCTCTAATATCTGGAGCTAAGAAAAATCAATGACAAATATGAAATTATTATGTTTACTTTAGATCAGGGCAGCAGAATCCATTTTGGGGGAATTTCAATTATCATAGTCAATCCTTTCACCAAGGAGCGAATGTGGTCTGGCCCAACCTCAGCATCTAATTAAATTTGATAGCCATTTTGCATTAAGGCGTCATGTGACATTTTGAACCCACAAACCAAACAGTGCCGAGCCTTTATCGACATTTTGCAATGCCTACAGCTGGGGGCACTGCAAAGTGTCAGGCTTGTTGCTTAAAAGTAAACCAAAGTAAGTGGGATGAAAAATTTGAACTTTATACTCTGTAACTGACAAACAACACTGTCATTATGACACAGTTTTCAAAATCAGCAAGCCGAAGCAAATATCCTTCACAGTTTCCTTAATGACATACGACTGCAACCCCCTGGTGGGTACATGACATACTACGTACAGTTATAGTCAGTTTACAGTCACACTAGCAGTTCTATCGATGTAGGCACAGTGTTGCTTTGAGGCTAACTAATGTTAGCATGATAACATTATCACAACAACAGTTTTTATGCTGTTTATCATGATACACTCATCTCCACCCATTCCAACACGCCTATACTCTTTTCTTCACTTGTGCATTTTCCATTGCTTTGAAGGACTGGCCCCATCCATCCATCCATCCATCCATGTGCCATCCATCCATCCATCCATCCATGTGCCATCCATCCATCCATCCATGTGCCATCCATTTTCTCCCGCTTATCGCGGGGGCTGCGGCCTAAGCAGAAAAGACCAGACCTCCTTCTCCCGAGCCACGTCTGCCAGCTCGTCCGGGGGGACCCCAAGGCATGCCCAGGCCAGCTGAGAGATTCCCAGCACACCCTCGCTATATGTTTAGGTTCGCCGGGTCTGGCCAGCATCCTCCCCCACCACCTGATCCAACTCACCACCAGGTGGTGCCGAGTACCGAGAGGAGGCCCCCTGGTAGATCCAGGACACGCTGGAGAGGACGGTACTGCTCTTTGTGGCTGTTTATCTTATATCCAAGCATCTCATGGATCACTGTTGCCATGGTATAGATCAGCTGGTTGGTTTCAGTGATGGTCGAAGTAGGGATTGTCCTTAGTGTTGCATTCACATCTTCTAGTAGACTTTTAGAGGGTACTTCACGTAGTCCTGGTAATCGACCACGGAGGGTTCAGGTATATATGTGTGTGTGTGTGTGTGTGTGTGTGTGTGTGTGTGTGTGTGTGTGTGTGTGTGTGTGTGTGTGTGTGTGTGCGTGTGTTGCCAATGGCTTTATTGGGGTTTTTAGACTGTATTTGTGTTCTGTAAATTCAGTATTCTATTAACCTGCATTCATATGCTGCTGATGTATTCTGAAACTGGGCCACTTAACAGCATGGGTTGTTTTGTTGTAAAATCAAATTATAAACAAACAAACCATAATAGAACCTGCATCTTTTCTAGCTGTTGAATTGTTCAGCATTAGCAGAGCTTTGCACTTTACTGCATGTCATCGAATTCTAAGGTTTTTATATCCTTTCATCCTTTTAATTTAGCTTTCCTTCAGTATAGCTCACCACATATACTTTCCCTTTCTTCTTCTATTTGATGCAGCAGGGAAATACTGGGAATATTCATCAGAAAATCTAACTAAGGTAATACCCAGCCCTTCATTTCTTTATTTTACATTACTTTTCCGCGTTCTATTTACCCATCATCATCCCACCCCGTATTTCCTCCCTTTCTATTGATAGTCTATCTTGTTTCTTTTCCTCCTTTCCCATTCCCTTCCTAAGTAACCAACAGACAGAAGTGTCCATTTGGGAAGAGAGTCAGATAATGATTTATGCTCAAGTGTCTCAAATCCCCCAGTCTGTTCTCTCCTTCTCACAAACAAGACCTTTTTACCATTTACTGTCCCATAAATCTTATAGTGATAGACAAAAACATATGTGCATACTAACAAAATATGCCTGCCAATGTTTTACATTATTCTAAAGCTAAAAAAAAAATATATAGTCCTTCTGCCATTCTGTCTCTTTTATATATCTACATGCACACACTTATTTTACTTGGTGACATCAGCCCCTCATCATTAATTTTAATGACCATCAATATGCCATAATACACCAGAGCATGTACACACACACACACACACACACACACACACACACACACACACACACACACACACACACACACACACACACAC
>JAVDPK010001929.1:30428-52965 GCA_034780415.1 Cichlasoma orientale
ACACACACACACACACACACACACACACACACACACACACACACACACACACACACACACACACACACACACATCCGCACAGCAACAGGCGCCACAGATCCTGGAGAGCAATTATAGCCTGCACTTTGTTTATTATCTGTTACGAGAGACAAGGGACTGTGTGTGTCTATGTGTGTGATTTTGATATGATTAGCCCAGCATTTCTGCTAGCCTAGTCCACACTGGCACCCCTCTTTGTCCTATTTGACACTGTAACAATAAAGAAACCCTGATACAAAGAAAGTGGGACAGGGAAAGGTGATGGTATTGTGTGCGTGTGTCTGAGACACTTAAAGATATATAACTCAATTAGCACCAATGTATAGGAACAAAAATTATCTTTTACTCTAAAGAGGATCGTGGCCACTAATGGAAAATCATCCCTTATTCCAATACAGTGTGGCTTTCAAGAGAGTAGAATGAAAAAGTGAAAGAAAATGGATGGATGGATGGATGGACTGACTTTTTTTCCTTTAGCCATCTTATTTATTTATTTATTTTATTTTTTTTTTAAATAGACCTGAACATGACAGTGTCAGGTCAAGAGCTGGGGAACTATCAGCTAACAGAAGTGCTGTCAAGCTAGCTTGCCTAACCCTTTATAAGGAACTCACTGAAGTACTTTGAAATTCAAACTTTCAACCTTAGAGTGTTACTGGAGGATATATCAAGACGTCATTGCTTTTGTGACATTTTTCAAAAATGTTTCATTTTCATGTAAAAAAAATAAGATCAAACATTACAACAGATTCATTACAACACCACTTTTTTAGAACATCACAACAAACATATAACTTTATACAACATTAGGCCGTTTCTTCAAGACCGCACACTTCTTAATCTCACTGAGGTTGGGTGTCATATATTGAGAGTGCAGAAATTACCAAAAATTGTCAATTGCTCTATGAAGGGTTAAACGGGAAATTCATTCTTCACTATGATATCTATGTTTAAAGGGATGCTAATGTTGACTATAAAAAAAAAAACAGCATTTTTTACTTCCTATGATAAACAAATAGTCAAGTCCTTCAGTCGACACCTACACTTGCCTCTCAAAGAAGCCAAGTCCTTACTTACATATAACATTTTTCTAAAGCACTAGGCTTGTAAATGTTTTTATTTCTGCTCTAATGTTGGCCATTACAATATGTGAGTCTTAGAGGACTGACTTGGATTTGGAGCCAATCTCAAATAGCCTGTCAAGGAACTGTACTTTGGCACAATTTCAAGCCACAGACATTACCACTTGGTAGCAACACATCATTTATTGTAAAAATGATATAAAATCTGTGTGGAAAGAGTTTTAATCACACAAGGATTTTTTTTCTTCATTTTTCACACTATGTAACCACATGAACAACCTATTTGAAAGCTATAGAAATGTTTGTCATTTTCTACATTCTATACAGCTAACACACTAATACAAGGAAGGACACACTAATACAATAGTACAGTTATTATACATATATATCAGAATAACTTCTCTAACATTCATCTCACTGAACTGGCTGCAGGATCTTTTTGTTGTTCAATGCAGCCATTACACAGAGGGTGTAGGTGTAGAGAGGTGAAAGAAGGAAGGAAATTTTTAAAAAAATGTGTCATGAAGAACACGTATTCAGGCGTAACGAGATTATATGGAAGCAGAGTAGAATCAGAGACCCAACAGACAGATGGGTGGCAAGATGTCATCAGTCACTAATTGAATAAATATGTGGCAGAGAGTGAAAAAGAAGAAGAGTTAATACTGAATATCAAGACGTACAATCAGAGAAAGTGTGCGAGACACATTATGAGAAGGCAGGGTGGAGAGGAAGGCTACAGAAAGAAAGAGAGTGGGCAGAAGCGGATGAAACAGAGAGAGAGGTGGAAAATAAATGACATTTATTCCATTCTTTTCTATTTTGTCCTCTTTTTTCCTCATCCTTTTTTCTCAGTTTCCTCCTCCTCCTGTCCTCCACACCATTCACCTGCTTTCATCATCGTAGTTACCACACAGCCAGTGTGCTATGTTGTCATGGTGACTGGGGTCAATCTTGGGGCATATTTAACAAGAGGTGGCCCTTAGTGGGATAGCCCACTAATAACTGACACCCCCCTCCCCCACTTTTTTTTTTATTATTCTTAATGTTAGGTGAGGAATGCAAGTAACTCTTAAAGGCATCCAAAAGAATGAGAACCTGTGGCTTCAGTACATAGAAGCAGCTGATAATATAACTGAGGGAAAATATATTTTCCAATATTTCCATTGACTGATTGAAGAAAGTTTCAACATTTATCATTTTACTGCAAAGACGTCCTTGGCTTGAGTGCTATGGGCTGTATATACACCTCTGACTCTTTACATGCTGATGATTTGATGTCCCATCCAACACAGGATGCTGGTTTAACATAGTGTTTTAAATGGGAAGTGTACTGTAGTCCAATAAACTTCAACTGAAGGTCTGTGAGAAGCAGTGTGATGGGCTTGAAATGTGATGGCATTTTCATAGCACTTTACTTTTAGAGATCACTCAACCTCCCAGAACAAGAACCAGCCAGCATCACAAAGGCAGGCATTCAACAACGAGTCTCGGGAATGAAGAGCTGGACAGCACCAGGACCTCGCATGATCCATGCCTACTGGCTAAAGAAGTTACAGGTACTCCATAAATGCCTGGCAGCACAGCTAAATGGGCACAACAATAAAGGCATTGAGAGCAACTAGGGGTTCAGTATCTTGCCCAAGGATACTTTTAGCGAAGCAGCCAGGGATCGAACTACCAATCTTCCAATTAGTAGATGACCGGTTCTACCTCCTGAGCCACTGTGCAGTTCCCAGAAGGCAGGATAGCAGACAAGTACCTGGGCATCCCAGAGGGCAACGGGCTCCATCATGAAGGCAGGCCTCCCACATTCCAATACCTCCAGAAGGTAAGACAGGTGATCAGAAGCCGGTTCAATGGTAGGACTGAACTATCAATACGTAGGGCCTACTGCTAATCAGATACCCAGCTGGAATAATAAGCTGGCCACAGGAGGACATAGATACTACTGATGTCAAAACATAAAAACTCACAACACAGAGGTAGCCACTCAAAGTGCATCACACTGAACCTCTACAAGCAACGGAAAGAGGGAGGGTAACAATCAGAGAGTGTCAGAGTCACCATACAGGAGGAAACAGAACACCCATGAATACATCGGGAAGATGGCCCCCTGGGATGAACTGCTGCAAGAGTTCCTCAAGCAGCTGAAGACAGACGGTGATGAGGAACACGAATTATCATGGACGACCAAGCCTCTGCATGGGATGTTCCATCAACAGATAGAGGAAGTAGTTGACGACAAGAAATCCTACCAGTGGGTAAACCAGGACCAGAGGCAGAGTCTGCCACAGCCGACAGGGCTGACGAACTTTTAGTTAAATGTTTTACTTGTTGTTTTTAATCAGCTATTTGTATTTATTTTACGTGCACATTGTGAAGTACTTTGTGATTTTATCTGTGAAAGCCGCTATATAAATAAAGTTTACTTACTTACTTACTTACAGGGCCTGAGTTGCAGGCGCTGCAAAGGTGCCCCATAGACTGTCCAGTACATAATAGCAGAATGCAAGCTATAAGTTGGGACTCCATACATTGAGAGTTATAATCAAGTTGAAAATATTTCATTTCAGATGAATTTCAGAACTGTGTTCTAGTGTTCAACATTCCGTAGAGAAATACTCAAACAATGACCAGAGACAAGAAAGCAAAAACAACTTTTGATTGGATGGGAAATTTAAGCCTCATGTTTTGTCCAACACATTTTCATGTGTACAAAATATAACTGCGGCTCCTGAAACAGCACAGGCAGAAGTTATTGTTGACTGAGTGAAAAAGTCCATTTTTCAAGGACATTGATAGTGTGGCTCTAAACACATCACTTATTGCGCAAAGGCTTTTGTTTGTTTCACTTTTTATTGGCTCGAACTTTATTGAGAATTTTTTAATTCAGAACAACTGAGGGTTGCCAATTGTGTGAATTCTTTTAAAAACTATCTAAAGAATGCAATGCAAATTGTTATCCTTTAATTGCTATATTGCAGTTGTTTTTATTTATTTATTTGGTTTTGATTAAAGGGTAAGTTCCATTTTTTGCATTGTATCCTATATTAATTTTTGTCCTTTGATTTTGCATTGCTTTAGATTGTTTTGTTTCTTCTGTCTAAGAAAAGCACTTTATGCTTAGCCCTAACCCACCAATTGTGTTGCCACAGCCACTGCGTGTTTCAAATGTCCTGCCATTCGTGGACCAGCAACAATTACCTTAATAACTCTATGTTGGGTATGAAACACAGTTTCTCAGCGTTCAAAAAGCATTTGAATTTTTCCAACAGGACAAACTATTGTGTAATTATGGTAATGAAAAATGTGCGTGCACAGACGTGTCAGCGGCGATAGCTTGGTGTTGAAGGCTGTTAACAGGTGTATCAGCAGCGATCGCTCTGTATTAAAAGGGTTAAACTTTGAAAATACACTGTTCAGTGCTCTTGATATTAGCCCAAACTAACATTACCTGGCATAGCCTTCGACAATATGATAACTTTATGGCATTGAACAAGATACTGTCCACAGTGACTAAAAAAATGATTGTATCTGTGCCAGTCCAGCTACCCAGGATGAATTTCTTCCATTAAATCTGCTTTCTGATAAATTCTAATGAGGAATGCAACTGACGGAGAAGTGGAGTGTAATTGAGGTATAATTAAGACCTAATTCATTTAAAAACCATTGCTAATGTAATCCACCAATTTTACTGGGTTGGCTGTTCGGTTCATCAGGATATGAAGATTCGTTTTCTTTCTTTCTTTCCTTCTTTCTTTCTTTCTTTCTTTCTTTCTTTCTTTCTTTCTTTCTTTTCATAGCCATAGAAATCACTCTTTTCTGGCCTTGTTCACAACTGTTAAAATGTTGCATCTTTAAGTACCTGCCACTACTGCTTTTACCAACCACTCTTTTCACCTGGTGCTAGCCATGGGCAGGGGTGGGCTCAGCTCACTCAAATGTGTGTCGCATGCATCAAATCAAAGGTCCTCCATTTGTTCTCGGGTGGCACAGTGGTGCCAGATTCCTGGGTTTGAATCTCCCAGCTGGCTGGGACCTGGAGTTTGCAAGTTCTGCCTGTGCCTGCGTGGGTTCTCTCTCATCACAGTCTCACTGTGCTAGACTGGCAATCTGTTCAGGGTATACCACGTCTTTCTTTTTTAAAGGAGAGAAATGTCTGCATATATAGTTAAATATTCCATATATAGACTGTAAAAAAGAAAAAAAAAGAAAATTCAAAATATCAAGTCAACACGATTCAGTAGGTTTTTTTCCCCTCAACTTGTGAGTGTTATTATTGAATTTTCTTATTAACCTAATTACAATAATCCTGTGAGGTTAACAATAAAGTTATTGGTTTGACATAGCTTTTTATATGAGACACCCTTCCTTATGCAATCCTCCAATTTATCTGAGCTTGGGACTGGCAGTGGGAGTATACTAGCTTGTGACATATTTCTGTTTGAAGGCAGAATACATGTCATTGAAGGTAGAAATTTATTGTTCATGGGAATACGTTTATTAGGTGAACAAGAGTAAAGAGTAAAGTTGCCAGAAGTTGAGAAACTCAAAAATCAATTGAATCTTCTTGTCTTCATACCAATTTTTTTTTTTTTTTTTTTTTTTTTACAGTTAATGACATCACTCAATGAACTTTTCAACAGGAATGACTTTTTTTCCTTTTCTTTTCTTTTCTTTTGTCTTTTGTCTTTTTTTGTTGTAATTATTATGAACCACCCGCTGACACCAGAATGAAGAGCATGCTTAACATTGTATCACCCACAACCTCTGAATTTTTCTCGCCTCTCGTTGGTAGAATAGGGATAATACGGAGGTCAAGATTCGAGGTGTGCTCTGGTTTTTCTGAAGTGCTCTTGGAAGCAATGAACCCTGAAATGTGAAGTATTCCTAATTATAAATTAGGCCTTTAACTGACACTCTTTAAAACACTTCACAGGGAAGTTTTTTTTTTTTTAACCTTGTGCAATAAATGAATTCCACTCTGCTGAGTGAAACAATGCCATAACGTTTTTCTTTTTTTTTCTACTCCATCCGTCCATCCATCCATCCATCCATCCATGTATGCATGTATGCATCTATCTATCTATCTATCTATCTATCTATCTGAAGAAGAAGAAGAAGAAGAAGAAGAAGAAGTAGAAGAAGAAGAAGAAGAAGAAGAAGAAGAAGAAGAAAAAAAGGTCATTTTAGGTTCATATTAAAAGTTAATATTAACTTAATTCATGAAGGTACACATTCATATATTAAACATAAAGTGAAATATTTCAAGACTTGTGTGTTTTAATAATGATGATCATGACTTATAGCCAGTGAAAATCAAAACTGCAGTATCTCAGATAATTAAAATAATTAATTTCATTTTGATTTTTTTTACCTGAAAAACAAAACAAAACATGTATCTCTTGATCTAGTCATGTACACAACCACAATCATGGGGAAGACTGCTGACTTGCCAGTTGTCTACATGATAATTGATGATCCACAAGGAGGGTAAGCCACGCAACCACGGGGGTCACGGGGGGTAACTCTGTGACAGACCCTGTGGCAGGTTTTTTTTTGCGCCCTTTCTTCCACGTATCTCACATTCTCTCTCTCTCTCTGTGCTCTGTAAGTCATATGGCAATAATCAATAATATCAATAGCATCATTCCAGCTTTTGATCTGCACCAGTTATAAACTGTTATAAAATGGTATATAACACCATATATATATATATATATATATATATATATATATAACACCATTTTTATATTTCTATATACACACACAGTGAACCCTCGCTATAACACGCTTTACCTTTCGCAGCCTCGCTGTTTCGCTGATTTTTTTAATGCAGTTTTTAATGCTTTTTTTTTTTTACAGTGTATGAAAGCGCATTGTGTTCTGCATCCTGATTGGCTGTCAGTCTCCGCTACAGCAGAGCGGAGTCAGCACAAAGAGGCACAGTCGCGTGAGTCACAACGTGTTTAACCTCGTTGGTTGATTATTAAAATTATTATTTTTAAATTATTTCTAAAAACGTTCATAGTTATTTGTAAGAAAACGTTTCTATTTTTATTTCTAAAACAAATGCTTGGGCCTGCAAACAGGTTTTGATCTTTGGGTTTGTTCTATAGTACTGTATAATAATTGTGAAAAATAAAGCTGACTACTTCGCGGATTTCGCCTATCGCGGGTTATTTTTGGAACGTAACCCTCGCAATAGGTGAAAATCCATGAAGTAGCGGCATTGTATTCATTATACATTTATTTTATTATTTATATATATATTTTAAGGTTTTATAAACCCTTCCCACACTCCTATAAACCTTTCTCACGCTCTTACTACATGAATGATGAAGATGATGAAAAATGTAGCTTTGCAGTACTGATGGTGATGAAGGTGGTGCAGTATCTTCGCCATTGGGCGTAACTTCCATTTCCGCTAAAGGCGAACGCGTGACTTATCTCTTTGTCTGAGTGATGAACATAGTTATGGGGTGTTACAGAAATACCTATTTACCGCGATATCCTGCAATATAATGAAAACTCTGCGAAACAGAGTTAATAATATATATTTTTTACAGTGAAGCCGCAATAAGTGAACCACGATATAGCAATCACAATAATTTCTATTGTAGCTCCAGTAGATTGTCTTTGTGTGCAGGCTGTGTTTAGCTGCTGCTGCTGCTCTGAGGTTTACTGCTCTGTGTGGATTTACACAACTGAATTCAACCAGATATTTGAAGACCTATCATCCATCCCCTACACTCAGAGTATAAAGTTGGGATAAAAGGTTGAATTCAGTGAGTGAATCAAAGCTTCATCAGATTATCTCTGCTCTGCACCCGTCCAATACAGAGCTTTACTGTAAATTCACCACACCACACCACGTTCAGTGTGATTTTGAATCCAGCCCTCAAAAGCTTGATGATTTTGGTTTCTACTGACCATTGCCATGCCATTTTGTTTTTAAATTGCACAATGTATGTAAGTAAAGATTTTCGACTTTCATTCATCGAGATCTGATATGTGATTTAAATGTTACTTTAATTTTTTGAGCACTATTATTTCTGACATAAAAGACCATCCATAGCTGATTTGTTGTTTCCACATGGGGGAACACTGTCCTAGTATTTACTGCATAAACCTGCAAAGCATTGCAGATTCAGTACAACTAATTCTAAACATTTGTAGCTATTAATCTTGATGCCAAAGTTCAGATGTTTTCTTACATATAACACAAACACATGAGTGTTTCTCATCTTCCCATCCACTCCACTGTCTTACTGCTGACTCCGCAGATCTTTTCCAACATACTTGCAGAAACATACAAGTACAAAGATATGGGAATACTGCACTTTATAAAGCTTACCACAGTTAAGCTTAATGTATTACTCAATGTTGAGGATATGTGATGTTTAAACCTGCAGGAACTGTGAGACTGTACATAACACAAAAAAGTATGAGGAAATGGCAAGGAGCCATTTCCTCATACTTTTTTGTGTAACTATAGTGAATTTAAAAAAAGTCCTGCATGGTCACTTGAACACCATGAACAGCATGCTGTGGCTCAGGTGGTAGATCAATCGCTGACTCCTCCACTCTGCATGCCGAAGCATCCTTGGGTAAGATCCTCAGCCCAAATTGCTGCCGATGCATCGATCAGCATGTGAGTGTGTTTTAGGGAAAAGTGCTGTATGAATGTGTGTGATTGGGTGAATGACACTTGTAGTAGAAAAATGCTTTGAGTGCTCAACTGATGGGAAGGTGCTATATAAGTACCAGTCGATCCATCCATTTTTTTCTGCTTATCGTGGGCTGGGTCACAGGGGCAGCAGCCTAAGCAGGGAAACCCAGACCTCGCTCTCCACACCCACCTCCACCGGTATATCCGTGGGAACACTGACGCATTCCCATGTCCTGAGTCTGCTCTGGGGTCTCCTCCCAGTAGGACTTGCCAGGAGGCATCCTAGACAGGTGCTCCTTTCAATGTAGAGAAGTAGTGGCTGTACTCTGAGCCCCTCTCCAATGACTGCACTCTGAGCCCTATGTTTAAGCCAGCCACCCTTCCGGGAAGCTCATTTCCACCACTTGTGTCGCCATCTCGTTCTTTCATTTACTACCCAAAGGTGGTGACCATAGGTGAGGGTAGGAACATAGATTTGCCAGTAAATCGACACTCATTACTCTCAGCTCACTCTTCACCCTGACGGACTGGTGCAGTGCTGCATCACTGCAGCTGCAGCCCCAATCCATCTGTCAGTCTCCCACTCCCCTCCTTCCTCACTCATGATTTTAGTCACCACAATCTCTCAATTGATTTTAGTCACCACCTACTTGCGATTCAAAATCTCTGTCTATTCAACTCGTCAGAAGAGTCTAACTCATATAAACACATCAGACTCTGAATGCATCAAAACAAGACACAAAGTTTTGCACCTCTGTTGCATTTCTGAGCTTTGCCCACATGCATGAAGAGGAATTGATTTACCAGCAGAGGCCCCAGTGTGACCATGAACCAGCTCTCAGCAGACACACAACCTCCAGTGGACTGACACATTGTAGAGAAGTTAACAATGTGCATTGAAGCAAAGATGGGGAAAAAAGAACTCCCAGCAGTTCCCAACTGGAGACCACTGAGCTGAGATTGAAGTCGTCTATGTTGCCATAGACATTTACGGTCATTTGTAATTTTGGCTAAATTCCAGCGTGCTCTCAGAACTTGAACTCCAGTTTAAACATATCCTCACACAGTTAACCACCTTTGAATCGACAACAAATGCAACCTGCTGTTCTTTACAAGCTTGCCAAGTGTGGCATATTCAACAAAGGAGATATCTATTACTTTGGTGATTATTTGTGTATTGAATTCGTTTTTCTCTCTCTCAGGGACATTACATTAATCGACAATTCTGTAACTGTGACAGTGTTAGCCCATTGTTGTCGTGAGGTCTCACCCATTAGTGTTAAGTCTAAATGATACATGTTATAGACAGAAATGGAAAATGTTTTTGAGGTTTGTCAGTTTATGTCACTTAATGTTTAGTTATTTACAACCCCAATCCCAAAAAATTAAATTAAATTAAATTAAAAAGGGGGGGGGGGGCACTGTTTAAAATGTAGATAACAGAATGCAATAATTTGTAAATCTCACAAAACCAGACTTTATTCACAACAAAACAATGAAAACATATCAAATGTTTAAAGTGATCATTTTAAGAAAATATCAGGTCATTTTGGCACACAGACAACGATTTCTGTAAGTGTTCCTGAGCCCATGAGGTAATTTCCATCACAGAGTCAGGCCTGCTTTTAATACAGTGCCTGAAGATCACGGGCAGCGATTTTCAGCCCGGGCCATGATATTATGTACTGTATACGATGAGATATTCAAAGTCTATGTGATTTCAACTGAAGAACATTATTCTAATATTGTTCCTCAATTTGTAGATGCAGATTTACTTCTGAGACTTTCTGCCTCTCTAAGATGTTCGTTTTATACTCAATCATGTTACTGACCAGTTAACCTAATTTACTTTTCTAGCCTTTTTCTGCCCTTCCAACATTTTGCCATAAAATTTTAAACAAATAAATTTTTCCTGAACTGGCACATTTTCTGTTTAAACATTTAACTTTTTTTTTTATGTTCTAAATAAATAAAATATGGGTTTATAAGATTTGCAAATCATTGCATTCTGTTGTTATTTTTGCATTTGACACAATGTCCCAAGATTTTTTTTTAAAGCTGAATATAGCAAATGGAAATCAGGACCTGTAAAAACAACATCTTTGAATGCATTTCCAAATTAGCCTTTGTCACTATGCTAATTATTATTAAATATAAAATGAGTAGTTGCTGGAATCCTGAATAACGCACCCGACTGATCGGAAATAAAAAAATGGGGGGGGGGGGTGTATTGTGTTTCTCTATATCGATATTTGTGTGCATTCATACAAACTGTACACAGTGCTTTCATGCAATCATGATGCAGGCACATAATTGTGTTTATTGGTCAGAAATCTACTTGTGCAATCGTGACATTATCGTGAGTTGGGAGCAAATCTAAATCCACAGGGCAGCTTGAAGACAAGAACATGATCCATTATTTACACAATCAACCATTTCTCCTGTCTGTGAGCCAGAAAAATGAATTTGTCACTTCCACTCACTGTTTAGCCCGTTTAGATAGTTAGTTGGGGAACGGAAGAGGCCTAATAATAAGGAATATTTCACTTTATTTCAATATTCACTTTACTGAATATACAAATTTTTCACCGCACAGTGCTCTGGTACGTAGGTTTGTGGATTTCCTGTGCCTGTGTAATCAGTGCTTTTCTATTTTTATGTGTGTAAGTCAGCTTAAGCGTCAGATCTGGGGTCTGCGTTTAAGTGCATTCCTTTTTTTTTTTTTTTTTTTCTATGCATGTTCCTCATTTCTTTATATTTTGATTTCAAGGGACCAGACCTTCTCCAATGTAGTTCATTCTAGTGCAGCACTAATGCAATGCGTATGTGTTCGACCACATTAGAAAGCTGAACTTATTATTTTTAAAATAATTTTAAATTTCATACCACAAGGTAGAACAAAGCAGACCACCACAATGCATCTGTGCTTTCACTTTGTTCACACATACATATGCACACATGCAAATTACACATACACTAACATGCTCTCCCAAATTTATGCCCATTAAGACAATCACAAACCAATTCCAAAGTCCCTCCAGAAACAAAAAACATGATTATCAAACTGAGCAAGTGAACAAACCAAAATAACACCATCATAATACCACTATTTAACTGAGGTATCACAGCACTTTCAATTACAAAGCTGCCGCATTTGTTTCCTTCTATTGTCAGCGTTGAGCACAACTGAACCCGCATTGAGCCACCATTAAAAACACCAACTGATTAAAAACCATTTAATTTGATAGCTAAAACAGTGCTTCCCCATTTTCAGATGAGCTATTCATCACAATGCCAGACGCACAAATGCAAAAAAACAATTTGACTCCAATTGTTGTAAGTGTTGAATCACGCTGCGAGACATGCTAAAGCTAATTTGCCAGACAAATTAGTTGGCACGAGTCGAACTTCACTGGCGAAGTTATAAAAATCTCGTATGGAGAGAAAAGTGCTCCCGCCGTACATTTATAGTAATTGTTTCAACGGAACCCCGCTGTGGGGGACATTTCAGACGCCCACCCTAATGCCATTTTTTTTAAACACTGTGACTGTCAAATGGCTTGGCTGAGAATCCCAAACAGCACAAAGACAGCTCCTCCATTCCTTTTCACTACTGGAGTCCATCTTCCCCGCGATGCCAACACATGCCAAACTGGTTGCAGTCCAGTGTTTTTAAGGTGAAATGCTCCAATAATTCGTGCTGCAACACGAGATAAAAGTTAGTTTTACATCACAATTTGTCCTATTCAAAGATCTGTGGACAACTTTAGATAGATGGAAAAACGGAATAGCATTTGAGGAAAAACAAACCAAAGATTTTCAAGGTGCAACTGCCGCTGTAGTGTAGAATGGTACAGAGACATGTTGTGTAGCCTGTGCTATTTTGACTTGCTACAGTTAGAAGAGTATGGTAAATGGACTGGTTCTTTTATAGTGCTTTTCTACTCTACGCCTAAGTGCTTTCGAGCTAACACTCCAATGAACGCAGCAGAGAGGAACTAGAGGTTCAGTATCTTACCCCAGGGTACTCTGGCGTAGCCAGGGATCAAACCACCAATGTTCCAGTTAGTAGCTGACCCGCGCTATCTCCTGAGCTACAGCCACCCAACCGCAGGATGGGGCTCAAAATAATTTTTATTTATTTTTTTAACAAGTATGGCTTCCCTTTTGGTCCTATTATTTGGGAAACCTAACAGAATATGTACCTGAAGAAAACCCACGCAAACACAGGGAGAACATGCAAAGGTGGATTCAAACCCAGACCTTCTAGTTCTGAGGCAACAGTTCTAACCACTGCGCCACCCTTCAAATACATCAACAGGTTTAAAAGATTAAGCTTAACAAGTGGCTAAGAAAAGCAGCATTCGGCTCATATTTTGCTTACTTTTTCCATCAGATGCTTTCATCATGATTACATTTCTTTGTAGGCAAATCCATTTAGATGGTTATGATTTGATTCAAACTTTGATTTCTGCGACCATGAACCAAATGTTTGAGATTTTTTTAGTAAATTCAAAATATCATTACTCCAGTACACACATTTACACTATATAACCAGTAATAAATGATAAATTAAATGAAAAATCTGTCCAGTGATTTGATTACTGTATTGAAGGACCAATGGCCTTCATCTTGAACACTGCCCACCTAAATAAATTTTTGATTATGATCCACCAGAGTCGCACATCTTGCCTGCCAAATGTGACACTGTATGACTTCTACTGATGCTCTTCTATCTACGAAACATCTCACAATATGTTTAAAGGCAAAGTTCAGCCCACAGTAATTCATTTTCCGAATCCATTCGTCTCGTGTCACACATTTAAACTGTCATGACATCGGTTACACACATTTTTAACAAACTGGACATTGTTTCATCACCGTTATGCATCCAAATGCAGAGCTGGTGTTTTTTGCTGAATTTCAGTTACGTGCTCTGATAGTGCCGAATGTGATTCCTTGGTTAACAGTTTAGTGCATGGTCAGGTTCACACACCTAGTCCACGCCTCCCTAAAGCAGAAATGATGCAGTTTAGCTGTTATTCGTCTGCTAATATATTCACCAACCACAATATTGAATGTGTTGGATGTTGGAATTGTTTCTTTTCTCTTTGGCACTTGGATAGCTTCTCAGCACAAACTGCTTTACATTATACATCATTTTAAACTTGAGCTTGCTCAGCATCTGCTTGTGCTGGAATTGTGTGTCCCTTTCATAATTGTTTAGTCACACTGTCGCTGTGATGGCTGCTTCCATGGTAACCAATCAGATCCACTTAAAATCCATGACTTAGATTCAAATGCACTTACTCACAGGCTTACATACTAAGGTGCACTTATTTTATTTTCTCACTAGAGTGAAGAAGTTACTATCATGCTGTTTAAGATTACCATTTTAGTGTTGGAGTGTGGTGTAAGCACGTTTTGTGTGATATCCTGGTTTATGTGTCTGTTTACAAAACAACCATATCAGTAAAGTAGTCCAAAGCCTGAAGCTATTGCTATTGTATCGGCTACTGGATTAACAGGACACATGCTAATAGATATACTCATACTCTTGCCAGGGTCTTGCAGTGACAGATGCGCACACTCAGCTTGCTTTCAAACAGACACACACAAACTCATTGCCAAAATGCCTGATTTCAAGGCTATGTGGTTGGCTAGTTGTGTGCAGTCTGCTCTCTGATTATGAAATGTTATTTTATGCTCAAGGCCACTTTTTTTTTTCCATCAAAAGAATATTGTTCCGCCAAACAAAGAGTGTACCGTCCACAGTTTGTCTTGATAAATGCACTAGGCACACAAATGAAGACACACAAGAAAGGGTTGCACACTTTTAGCCATTTAAACCAGTTGATGTGTTTGATGTGAATAATGTAATTTATTATCATCATAAATATTATTGACAGATTTATATTGATAATATGGTTTAAAGTTATGTAATGTATCATTGAAAGTGATTCATTTTAACAGTGTTACACTAAATCAATATGAAACATTTTCATCATGAAAAAATATTTAACATTTAACACAAGGCAAAACAAACAAAAAAACATCGAGGTTCACGCAAGCTTTTTAGACCACGTCATAAAAATATTGGTCCATGCTGAACTATAAGTGCACACTGAACATTCCCACACAGTTATAATGAACTACTGCTTCCTGTTTACATTGGTAAACGGGAAGCAGTGGTCCATGGAAAAAATAAATAAATAATAAATACTACAGGGGCAGAACAATCGTGACAAAAATAAGACCACAGAAAAAGGTAGTCATGGCAACAGAAAACACAGATGTTTCAAAGCAAAGTTGGCAACATATTAACACTGGCAATGTAATCAATCGCCAGATGAAGCCATGGCAGAGGGAAAGAATTACACATAGAAGGAGCAAAGTCACAAAAGCTATTATGGTATTTCTTTAATTCTGTGAATGATAATACTCAGGAAGCAAATATGGCCACGAGGTTAGCGCTTCTATTATGAAGAGTAGTTTAACAAAAAGCAGTGTTCGAACTGGGTTAGCAGCTTTTCCATTGCTCCCTTAACTGCCGTACAATCCAAAAGTAGGGCTGACGAAAGTAGTGTTTCCTGTTGCCATATTGGCCAAATTTTAAGATGTGTAGAAGTTCCACATTTTTAAGTGAAAATGTTTTCAGATATTGTTCTTATTATTAACAATATTCCCACCACTGATGATTTGCTACACTTTCTTTTGATATGTAAACCGGACACTTTGCTAGGCACACCTTGCTAGTGCTGTGTTCAGTCCACCTTTGTCTTCAGAACTGCCTCAGTTCTTCAAGGCATAGATTCAACAAGGCGCCAGAATTATTCTTCAGTGATCTTGGTCCGTATTGATATTTGTGCTTGATTTGTGCTTTGTGACATGTTAGAAGCTGTTGGATGTTGGCTATTGATACATTATGGGCACTCTGTGGTCATAAAGCGATGATCGTGGTCAGCAGCAGTACTCAGTAGGCTGTGGCACTTAAATGATGCTCAGTTATTATTAAGGGGCTCAAACTGTGCTGAGAAAATATCCTCCACATCATTACATCGCCACTAGCCTGAACTGGTGATACAAGACAGCAAGGACCCATGCTTTCATGCTGTTGAAGCCAGATTCTGACCCTACCATCTGAATGTCACGGCAGAAATCACAGGGACAGGCAACATTTTTCCAATGTATTATTGTCTATTGTCTATTGTTTCCTGTTCTTAGCCGAGTGGCCCTCAGTGTGATCTACTGCTGCTGTAGCCCATCTGCTTTGAGGTTTTGATGTGTTGTGGGTTCAAAGATGCTCTTCTGCTTCCTTGGTTGTACCAAGTTGCCTTTGTATTAGCTCAAAGCAGTCTGGCCATTCCTCTCTGACCTCTGGCATCAACAGGGCACTTTCACCCAGAGAACTGCTGCTCACTGGATAGTTTGTCTTTTTTGGACCATTATCTGTAAACCCCAGAGATGGTTGTGCAGTGTCTGAAATACTCAGACCAGCCCAGCTGGCACCTACAATCATGCCACATTCAAAATCATCTTTCTTCCCCTTTCTGTTGTTCAGATTTGAACTTTAGCAGGTCATCTTGACTACGTCTACATGCCTAAAGGTGCCGAGTTCCTGCCATGTGATTTGCTGATTAGATATTTGTGTTAACAAGCAGTTAAAGTAAGTTGTGAATGTATATGTGAACATATTCATAGAACAAAAATATTCTGGGGTGATTCGTGAGTGACTGGTTCAAAGTTCAACTGGGATGCAACTTTGTTGGACTCTGATGCTTAGTGAATAAACTCTCATAGAATGTAATCAACTTGTTTATCAGAGAGAAAGTGTGATTTTTAGGACACTTGAGCCTAACATTAGCTGGCATAATGTCAGCTTAAAACCAGCTGTTGTTGTTTAGCCAGCTCTTGTCAGCTGTCTGGAAACAGGAGCGTTGCATGTCTGCTGAAATTCAGAAATTGCAACAATATCGGGGATAAATAAACATGTTTATGGACGTTTTTGTGTGTTAGAGCCCTGACCTCAGCTCAGCAGATGAGCTGAAGTCACATTTATTACTAAAAAAATAAAGAGAAATAAAAAGTTAGGGCTAGAATGCCTGGAAAATTTAATAAAAGGCTTTTAGGGAAGCTATAGATAACCTTACCACATGGTTCCCCTGGGTTAACTTTGGCCTAGGACACTGGACTTTTCTGTCCTGAAATTGGTTCTTCACTTTTGCCATCTGTTTCGCTTTTATGAGTACTATCCCCTAAATTTTACTACTTTTTAAAGACTTTCATTCAGTACTCACATAAATATATCAAAGTTACTATAAATGAACGACTTCTACTATGAAAGGAAGAAATGCCGCGGCCGATGTTTTCACAAACCATTACTTATATGCATCTCAACAATGGTATGGTTTCATTTTAAATTATTTGAAAGTTAATCTTCAGAAGCACAGAAGCTAATGCAGATTATTTTATCATCAAACTTGCCCCTGAACGAACAGCTATGAAATTCATCATCAAATCATGCAGACGATCGCATTCCACGAGGCCGGCGACCTCTCTCTCTCTGCTCATTAGAATTCTATTCTTGACATTGTTCATGTATACCTAGATTACTTACTTTCATCCTTGGACGTGGGCTGAACCATTTCTGGTCCCCATGCCTGGCGGCCACTTGTGACATCTGCTGTTTTCTCTTATTTCTCTTACGTGCATGAGAAGCCATGACGGCAGCAGACGATATGAATAGTCACATGGTAGTTGCGAACAAATCAAATGGCTCAGATTGAAAGAATGTAAATATTGCCACATGCGTCCACATGGCGCTGGAAATGGAGACGGCGGACAACGCAAATTTTTTTTTAGGAAAATTAAAAAGTAGACGGCGCAGAGAGGTGGAGTAGGTGGAAAATGCACCTGGCGCCGGCATAATTTGAAAGCCATGATGAGTGAACTTTAGTATCGTATTCATTTATACGTGAAAAGAAAATTTTACAATCACAGTCAGGATCATGGTCAAAAAGCTGTGTCCTACCACCCCGCCAGCTGCTGGTTTTTCCCACATCTGATACCCGTGCACCAGCTAATACTTTGTTAGCTGGTGCATCCCATCTTCTTGGGTACACACCTCCCACCTGTCTCAATTACAGAGACTCTGGTTAACCTCAAATAAAGTTCTGCTGTCCTTGTAAGATTTTCCACTGACATTTACTCAGCTGCCTACTACAGCACAAGCCGTTGTTCACAGATAGCTTACAAAGCATTAATCATTGAAAGGTATCAGTCAAGAGAAATGTACAAAAAATTTCACAGCACTGAATAAACAACAGTGAACAGCAACACTGCAGGAACACAGTGAAGACGGTCAGTAAAAAGTGGAGAAAATATGGGACCACAGTGACACTGTGAAGAACTGGACATACCCCCAAAATTGATAAATAGATAAGACAAAAACTGGTCAGGGCGGCTGCCAAGAGAAGTACAGCAACACCGAAGGAGCTGCAGGAATTTCTAGCAAGCACTGGTTGTGTACTGCATGTGACAACAATTTCCATATCTCTAGATTATGGGATAGGGTTGCTGACAAAGAAAAGCATCCGAGTCGATTAGAGTTTGCAAAATCCCAAAAGCATGTGGGGAAGTGTGTTATGGTCTGATGAGACCAAGGTTGAACTTTTTGACGACATATTCAAAAAGGTACATTTAGCATGAAAAACAACACTTTGTGTCACTAAAAGAACACCATACGCACAGTGAGGCATGACGGTCGCACCATCATGCTCTGGGTGGCTTTTCTTCAGCTGGAACTGGGACTTTACTCAAGGCAGGAAATTATGCTAGAAAATTATGCTACTAGAAAACTGAAGATGAAGAGGAATCACACCTTTTGATATGACATTGACCCCAAGCATACATCCAAATCAACAAAAAAATGGCTTCACCACAGAAAAGTGAAAGTTTTGGAAGGGCCCAGCCGGAGCCCAGATTTTCTAGTGCACTGAGGTTTCAATGCACCAGAAAGTCTGTGGTACGACCTGAAGAGGACTCACCTCAAGAGAAGTTTTTGCAGTCTGACAGATTTGGAGTGCTTCTGCAATGACGAGTGGGCAAATATTGAAAGACTGAATGCTGTGATTAAATCAAAAGGTGCTTCAACAACGTATGAGTTTAAGGGTGTATACATGTATGCAGCTGGCTTATTGTAAATTTTGCTTCTCCAAAAAGTTTTGTTTGTTTTCAATTGAATTGTGCAGGTTAATGGTTAATGATTTATTGTACTAGTCACATGTTTTAATCCCACAAAAACCTGGCATTTTAGCAGGGATATGTACACTTTTTATATTTTATATCTACTGCGTAGGACAAACGATGTTGACTATGGCGCTGCCAGGCAGGAGGAAAAGACCACACAAGATTCATGGATGTAGTGAAGGAGGATATGCTTAGGGTTGTGTGAAAGAAGAGGATGCTAGAGATAGGGGGAGTTGAGGCTGATGATCCATTGTGGCGACCTTTCACGGGACCAGCCGAAGAAGGAAGAAGAACAGGACCTTCAGGACCTTCAGGCAGCAATAATGATACAGGCTTTCCCTCCTATTGTTTCCTCTTGCATAGGTATGCGAGGTTTTGTTTCAGTCACTCACTGCTAAAATATAAAACTCATAATGTGCTTCAAACAAAACGAGCCTTGAAGAATCAAACAGCATTCTTCCTCCTCACATTTCCTTTTTTTTAAATTGGCTTTTTCATTGATATTTTGTGTTTGTTCAATGGTCCCAGAACTAAAAATTTATAGAAAGCAGAGACTGAGAGGTCATACGTGACAACATAACAACTACATACTGTAACAAAGAAGGAGAGCGAAGACTTAAAGACAGACAAAGAAAGACAAAAATCTTTGTCAAGATTATTCTGCAAGAATCGCTAAACACGGCGAGTCGAGGGTCATTTCAGTCAAAAACAAACACCCTGGCTCCATTTCAAAGCTCAAACAGTACTGCATGTGACGGCACAGTCTCAGAGTTTAAAAGTACAGTAATATCACTTCTGAAATTTAACAGCACTTACTGTGTACTCACAGGTGTCAAAAGAATAGCCTTCATTATTGTGAAAGTGTAATGAAATGCAATGGTGACAATAGGAAAAAGAATAGTTGAGTGCTTTATAAAAGGTGCAGTAACTCGATTAATGAGTCCGGCTGATTTTAGCTCCGGTTCCTTCACTCCACCTGACCTATTCTCTTCTGTCCTTGTTAATTCACAGATCATGAACTCAGTCCTAACACTCTGGAAACTCATTTCCTGTCTCCGTGGGCTGTCTGCTCCTCTTGACTCTCCTCACTGCTCCAACAACATAAAACAACCCCAGTGATTGACAATGAGAGACTGGGCCTGTGCTGGGCAGCACCTTTTCATTTAACTGCTGAGTCCCTGGTGACATGGCACAGTACTGTGCAAAAGTTTTAGGCATGTGATTCTTATCAGGCATGCAGTACCATTTGAGAAACACTGATTAGACATGCCTTCAGTCATATGATGAACAGGTCCCTTTAATGATTGATAATATTAGGTCATTAGTAGGTAGATTGTGTTTCAATTTGTATATCTATCTATATTTGAAGATGGCTAGAAGTCAGATTAAAGCCAGATTGAGAGGGTTAAGCGAAATGTCAAAAAAGTAACTTAAAGGGCCAAATTGTTATTTTTGACCTCAGTTCGCGGACCGGAAGTAGGGGCGGGGCCAGAAGCGGCCCGCGGGCCGGGAGTTCGGGCACCGCTGGTTTAGAGAGACACTGGCAGGTGGAATATCTGACCCGTATAGATCAGATTATGATAATCACCTGGGATTTTAGCCTTAAAGAACGTTTGTTCCTACAGAATGCTAACCCTAGCCTGGAGACAAATATCATTATTGTCACTTTTGGGTGCTTCAACTTTACACAGATACACACACTGGTAAAAGACACTTCTGGATACCATACTTTCACTTGGGGACAATTATTAGCTTGTAATTTCTACTTGAAGACTCAATCTGAACGTATCATCCATAGTAACCCAGTGAAAACTGCATGACAATAAACACACCAAACAGACTTAAATTTGCCGTGTCATGGTTCTGGGCCGGTGCCCCAGTGTTTTGTGTTCTTTCTGTGAGGTTCTGTTTTTGTTATATCTCTAGTTGTGTTGTTGAGCTTCTCGGTTTGTTATAGTTTTTGTATTCTGCTTTTAGTTGCAGTTATTGTACTTCGTTCTAGTTTCCCTTTGTTCTCGTCTTCCCCGTGTCTTCACCCTCTGTCTCCTGGTTTGTGTTTAGTTTCACTTCCTGTTGTTTTCCTGTGTTGTGTTTATCTTGTATCCTTAAGTTCCTGATAGCTTTAGAGTTCAGTTCTCCTTCTGTTCCCTTCATGTTCCTCCCTTTTGTGTAGTGTCTGTTTTCCTTCAGTATGCTTGCCTCCTCAGGTGTTAAATCTGCATTTCTGTATTCTCATTATTCACTTCCTGTTTTATTTTGACAGTTCCTTGTCCCGTGTGCTTTGTGTTCAGTCCTCCCCAGCTGTCTCTCTTTTCCTGATATCCTGGTGTGTGTGTATTTAAGGTCTCAGTGTTGTTTAGTTCATTGTTAGTTCTCCTGTAAGCTGCGTGCTCGCCTTGACCTTTGGATTTTGTCTCCACACGTCCTGCATTTGTGTCCTGCCCTGCCACACAGCCAACATCCTGACATGCCTACAGTAACATAATGCATGAACATAATGTAGAAATACACCACAGGTCAAATTGCTTCCAAAAATCACAAATTTGCCAATTGTCTAACATGAACTTGACTAGTTATTCATGTCCAGAACAACATTTCTGTGTAACGCTTACATTTTAATGGTGGATTGTTCTTACCTAAATCTTTATGTAGAAGAAAAACTTTTCTAAAATTCACAGTGTAATGTAATTTTTACTCTAGTACTCCAGTTTCAGTCTTTCAGTACATAAGGTTCCATGTTGATATGAGAATGCAGTGAGGCTTTTGAGGTACCTTGCATGTGTGGATGAAGCACATCATGTGCCTTTTAACTGCATCGCTCACGGTCTTCTCAGTTACATTTGACTGCCTGTGAAGAAAGGAGAGGGAATGTCAGGATTATTATCATTACCTGAAGCAGAATTCACAACTTTTGCTTTCTTTTACTGCTGGTGTTCATTGTGCAAAAGACAGCACCAAGTTAAACTTGTGATTCCTCAAAGATGAATGTATGACCACAGAGACAAACGCTCAAGCAGACAAGCGCCATGCTACTTCTTAACATACGGTATTGTGGAAGTAGCTGAGTCCCTTCTTTGCAATTTTGGGACCATTTACAAAATTCTAATCTGTTCAAGGAGGTGCATCCAGGTAAAATCTTGGTCCTTTATATGTCAGTATTTTGACCCCCCCCCCCCCCCCATAGCTCAATAGAATTCTATTAGAATGTTCCAAATTTCTCAGAATTCTGAAGGAAACGGGAAATCTGATGAACATTCCAAACACCTAAATATAGCTAAAAACTGCTGTAAAGTGTCAGTTATTTTAGTTTTAATTTAAAGATCACAAGTAGCTCTTTTGAATGTTATATGACCATTTAAGATTTGTACATATCTTCAATTTCCCCTTATCTTTCTTATTATCTATTGTGCCTCGTCTGTTGTGGGTTAGCAGGGTGGTGGTGTGTGCTGTCTTGTTTTATTTCAGGGGTTGGCAGGCTGTCTCTACGGAGTGG
>JAVDPK010001929.1:103299-114469 GCA_034780415.1 Cichlasoma orientale
CTGCTGGAGGTTTCTTCCTGTTAAAAGGGAGTTTTTCCTTCCCACTGTCACCAAGTGCTGCTCATAGGGGGTCGTATGATTGTTGGGGTTTCTTTCTAATATTGGAGAGGCTCTACCTTCCAGTATAAAGCACCTTGAGCCGACTGTTGATGTATTAGTACTGTGTCAGTCTTCACTTGTTGCAGTGGTGTGTGCAGCAGCTCTGTTTGCCCAGTTTTCTATGTTCTTTGTATATTCCAGAGCTCCACTCTCTGATGCTCTCTGGATTTTGTGCCTTGCTTGTCTCTGGACTTCTGGAGTTCTCGCTTTGAGTTATCATCTGCCTCTTGTGTCCTGATGTTGGGTTTCTAGGCACACAGCAGTTCATTACACTAACTTGAAAAAGTTACTGTGGACCATAATGTGGAAATGTATTCTAAAAATCTTTATTGCCTGTCCATTAATTCACTGCCACTTCCCATGGCACAATTATGTTCACCAGTTTAGTTCCCAGTTACAGTGATGAGTGGGCTTTGCTGACCTGTAGTATTCTTGCTTGTGCATGTCAGAACACACACAAGTTCTGATTAAAAACTAGCTATGGGAACTACAGCCCACATTTGCTTATGTCCCAGCTTATATGAGGATACGTGAGGTTGTAGTTTGGATCTGTTAAATGCTGAAATCAGGATTTAACAACTTAGGCTTTCATTAAGCCTCTTTATAATAAGTAAGATTGAGGTTATCATCATAACACTGAAACACTATAAACATAACTTACAATATATGAGTTACTGGTTTTTGCTAACATGCTTGTTAAACCCGGCCCGGATGAACTGGCCTGGGTTTAGGCAGAGCAGTCGGTTTCATATATAATAGATAGCTGGTGTCACATTTGTGTGCACTGAGCACAGGCCGGCCATGCCTCACATGGTGGAGCGATTTGTTTGCAGGATTAGTGATTTGATCCTCTGCACTTACACATGTACCTTTATATCTGGGTCCAAATGCATGACTGAAAAACAAACTGTTAAGCACTTTGTTGAACCTTGCAAAGATTAAAAGGCGCAGCACATTTGCATGTTAGCATACTAAATAACCCTTTTGAGAATTTTGACTTCAATAGAAGTCCCTAAATGTCTGAAATAGATGCCATGAGACCTTAGGCACGTTTTCTCTGCTAGTGTTGTCACTATTTAAAGACCAGCCTGTTGTAGATGTGAGAGGTTTGCCTTCTACGTGTTTTGGGTTAAAAGTAATTTGGCTTAAATCTCACCAAGTGAGACTGAAAATGAAAAAAAATACATCAGACACAAACTCCAGTTCTGCTTGAAAGCTCAATAGTGCAACTTCCACCCATGTAGTCTCCTTATGCAAAACCTGTTTGTATTTCCTCATCGTGTTCTGTACGCAGTATACTGAAATATGATAACAAGGGGCATCAGTATATGTTGGGAAAACGAATGTGCTGCTTTGGGACAGTGTAACAAAGACCCTTTGAGGAAGCTTCTCTGCTCAGCATTATTTGTTGCTCACGTTCTCCCTCCCAGCAGTGTTAACAAAAGAGATCATTTATACAGAGTACAGTACTGGCTGCCTATCTTAGCTACTTTCTCATCCTTTTTTTCTTTTCCCAATCTCAGGAAGGTCAGAGGTCAGGCTAAAGAGAAGTCAGCCTGGAGCTGAGAGCAATTCCGTGCCTTGTCGAGCGCGTTTCAGCAGGACGGATGTCATCGGAGGACTGGAGTTCTAACACAGAGATAAATACTTCAAGTTGAAGACACGGATTGAGCAGTTAACACACACCATCATCATTGTTTCTGGTACTGAGGCAGGATTTGTCCTTGAACCATACTGCTTACCTATCAAGTCTCATTGACTGCAGTGTAGCTGTTCCAGTATGTCTTAAAAGTTTGTGGGAATGACATTTGCACTAATGGCGATCCCAACAATCACTCTGAGCCGCCTGTTTCAAGCAGGTAAAGCATCCTGTTAGAAGCAGAACTGGAAAGGTGTTCAGTGTTCAGAGGGCCAGTAAGGCAGCATTTTCTATCTGGACCTGTTGATGCTCCAAACACAAGCAAGTACGCTGGACTTCATCACTAAACTTAAAAAGATTCATAAACTGATAAAGCTGCTTTAGTCCATTTTAATCCCACAGGGAGGCGGACACAGGCACAGCCTACTGTATCATGCAGCTAATATCATACAAGCTATTTTCTATCTGAATCTATTTGATTTGGAAAATATTGCTGTTATGGTAATCATAACTTTATGTTCTCTGCAGATGTAACAGCTAAAATATTTCTGAAGGCCATTTTCTTCAGCGTGGCTAGGAACCAAATCAAAAGCATAAGCATAGCGTCACTGTCACTGTATTTCTAAATGTGCCAGTGATTATTATTATTTTTATTCTCCGGTGTTTGGAATAGATACAACTCGTAGAAAGGCAACGTGTGCCAGTTCATCTTAAAGTCTTCTTACAGAAATGGATAGATGTGACATTAAAGTCCGTTTCTATCGGTTGATCTTTGCATCTGTGGTTCCTCCTGCAGAACCTAGTGAGGGCGGCAAACAGACAAAAACAAATCATGATAAAAACTATATACATGACAAACTCTAATTCAATCTGAAGTATATGAAATTACCACAGATTCTTATATTAGTTGGTGCCGGCCTGTAACATGTTAGAATTATAGCACATGTGTGCGTGACACCAGAGGTGCAGCTCTATGTGTTAATATGTGGCTGTGATTTTCCTGCCTGAGGATGGTGAGCTGATTCTGGCCATTGCAGCTCCGACCGAGTGATTGTCTCTACAGACAGACTGGAAAAAACAACGTGAGCTTAGTTTGTGTGTGTTTATTATTAGATAATATCTTTGGCTTTGAAATATGAAGCTGCAGAAGTCAAGTGAACAGTGCATTCTGCACCTGTCTACCTGCTGCTATCAGCCCGACGTCTCAACACAAACAATGCAGACAAATTAGTGGGCGGGCCTTCGGCTTGTGCTTTGTGCGCTGTGGGATTCTTAAAGGGGATGTCTGGACTCTGCTGAAGCATCTGGTGCTGCCAGTCTCTCAGTATGGGACCAAATGAGGAATTAAATATAAATATATCAATCAACAAACAATATTGGAACAACAAAGGCTCTCTTTCATATCTTAAAATCTTAAGTCATTCTGCTAGAAAAGCCTCCAGCAGCAGAGCTGTGTCACTAGTAACTAAAGAATCCAGTCTGTGACGGCTGTGTGCAGTAGCCTGGCACCGTGACCTCTGCCATGGCCCGGGAAGGGCAAGGGCACAGGCACGGTCCGGTTCAACCCGGGGCACGCTAAGTAGTGTGATGCCCCAGCACAGAGCTGCCGCTGTAAAAATTGATTTGTTAAGTAATTAACAAATATGTTAAGGACATTTTTTCACTGCTTTCCCAATTAGGGCACAAAATGTAAAAAATCATGAACTCCTGCTCCGCAAAAGCCCTTTCCAAGGGGGCGTGTGCCCATGAAAGGGAGAGAGGAAGCGCGCGAGAGAGATGAGATGCTGAGACAAAGTGAAGTACTGAGACTTGGATCGTTAAGCTCAAGCCAGAGGGGAAGTGGTGAGGAGAGACATTTGTGTTAGGGCACAGTGCCAAGTGTGGGGCAGCTGCGCGTAGTGTGAGCGTGCAATTCCAGCAGAGTACTGCAGGAGCTGGATGCTGCACACGGAAACCGTTTCAGCCACACTCTGAACTTTTTTTTTCTTTTTTATTGCTGTAAGGATGGTTGATGAGGAGGCCTAGACTAAACCAATCAGTAGAGGCAATACTTCCTTCCCTAGCTCCTGCCTCCCTCATTCATTCTCTCCTTTTTCTCAGCCGTGGAGCTCTCCCGGTCCCTCTGACTCCTCTTTCAAGTCAGGTCACTTCGGTGCTTTAACGTGTTGTCAGATGTTATCTCATCTTATCAGTAACACCAACAGTGACAGGTGAAAACAGCCGATTGGAAACGAGGACTAATACCGAGACGGCAGAATAACAAGTTGGATAAGAGCTTTGTGACTGCTGCTACTTAAAAACATCTACAGCATGTTAGCATCTGCACACTAGCTACGTGGCAAGGTTAATTTTTGGCACATACAAATTCTTAAGTAGCAGTCTATTCATGCCTGCACAGCTGTGAGAGGGTGCACATAAGCACAAATCAAGCAAAAATTACAGATTGCAGGGATAATCAGAATTCTCCTAGCAACACTGCCACTGCGCTCGACTCAAATCCCACGATGGCAGCTGCCTGCTTTATTTAACCACAGAGTAAGTAAAGACCAATAGTTGGCTTGAGGCTTATTTTGACTCCTTTGCACACTGCAGCAACTTTGACATATCTTTACAGTCAGACTTTGAGGAGCACGGTCCTGAAAGAAGATTTTCGGGAGTGCAATGCCTCCTCAGAGCAGAAGTAGACTGGCCCTGGGCTAAGTTCAATGCTCAATCCTTTCAGATGATGTGAAACCTTCGTGTAAGCAAAGGCAAGAACCTTGGACTGCTATTAGCCGTGGGCTAAGAATAGGGCCAAAGAGTTTAAAACAGCATTACACCGGTGTAAACATCAGCTATGAAACAGCTACACAGGGAATGGAAGATTTTAGCTATACTGTCCTGGAACCGATCAATAAAAATAACGTCAACACAACAGCGTATGGTTTTCATTTAATGAGTATTTATCACAAAATGCTGCGTGACACTTTGTGAGGATATACATCAAAAACTATATATATATATATATATATATATATATATATATATATCCTAGTTTAACCAAACTAAAAGTAACACAGGTCAATGAGGCCAGTCTAACAATGGTCCAGTGTTATGTGACACAGTATGTGTAGAAAAAATGTGGCAAAAAGATGGCTGAAAATGAGGTGACAAAAACAAGTGGTGGCTTGAAAAGAATAGACAGTCATCACTCAACCTCTGCGCCACTGTGCCTACGGAAGGGACTCAGAGAGTCTCTGTGCTCTGACCTGGGATGGACTGACAGCATGTCTGTGTGTATCAGGGAGTGCAAGAGCGAGTAAAGGAGGGACTTTTTGCGTGACAGAGTGACAGCGACAGAGAAGCAGCAGCATCCCCGGTGACTGCGGTTTCTTGTCTGGGTACATATTCAGTTCTGACAGACGCTGAGGGCTGAATAAGGATTTACTGGACTGTACAGTTACAAACAGTGTGTTGCACATTATATTTTTGAAATGTGTGTGTTTTAGCCTGCTATTGAACAGGACTGTGAAATAATAACACCAGTAATAATGCAATCATGTTGCATATTCGTGAAGCTAGAAATTCAGCTAACACAGCAACCTTTGCAATTTGGTTTTTACAAAATCATTTAAACTCTGTTAATTTACATTTCCCTGTTAGATTTACAGCAATGCTGCATCATTAATCTCTGTATTTTATATCTAAGTAATCAATTAATCTGTCCATGAAGCTCAGTCACTGTGTGTCACACAGACATCAACACAAAGGGATGCACTGTATTTTTTCTTAGTAGGAAAGTGCTGAAAGTATCACTGTCTTTATGGCAAAAATGTTCAGTAGTCACTGAATGTATCTATCACAACAATAAAAGAACATTCAGTGCCCACAGGGCTCAAACCTGTTTTTTAATCAGCAAATGTTTTATACAAGGAACAATGAAAAATGTAAAATCTGTAAAACAAATTCTAAACTGCTGAATGCAAATCATTTGAAATGCACTAAACTGAAATACGTGTGAATGTCAGATGTTCAGGGCTCAGTTTAAGCCAGCAGCAGTATTATTAATGCAGGGCCAGGGGGACCAACAAAATATTAAGCAGCTGAATTTAATATTGTAATTAAGATTGACTGACTGACTGATATAAGCAGAAAGTTACTGAACGACAGACAGAATGAATTTTCCATTTTCTAAGTGGAAAAAATGAAGTTATATTTAATTATATGAAGATGTATTTGTTCCTAAAAAGTTCAGAAATGCAGTGGCTGCTGAGATGCCGTCCATTTATAGGAAAAATGACTATTTTTGGTCATTTAATTAAACACATTATATATGATGCCCATCCCACACCTCAGTGATATTAAGTGGTCTTAAAGAGTGTGGTCATAAGGAAACGGCCTAATGTAGTATAAATGTATAATGTATATGTTATAGTGTTCTAAAATACTGTTCCTTTCATCATATGTGTATTTTTCTTGTATTTTTTTATATATACACTAGTTGAATTTTTTTTTTTTTACCACGTACAGTCAAAGAACCAAACATGCTGACTTCATTCACCTCGGTTTTCTACATAAAAATGAAAAAAAAAATGCAACAAAAGTAATTAAATCTTAGTTCCTTAAATAACATTAAAGTATTATTTCAAAGTATTTCAATGAGTGCCCTATAAAGGGTTAATCTGGATGACATCACCTTGGCCTCATTAGTACTTTGAGCCAGCTGGTCTGTCGTTCAGCTCACATTTTAAACAAATAACTTGGACTGCTCATTCATCAACACAAAATTAAAACGATTCTGTCTCAGAGCAACAACTAGTCCAGACATACAGGCTTCATAGTTCTATCTGGATACAGAACTTTGTCTCAGCGGTTCCTGGAGAAACTAGCATGGATGGTAGAGCCTGAAGCAATGTGGCTCCTGTCCTGTGGAACAAGTTCCCAGTTTGGGGTCAGCAGACAAGCATCCTGTCTGCTTTGAAGTTTGGGATTCACATTTTTCATTGTGATAGAGCTTATAGAGCTAGATCAACTGAACCTGAATTGTCACTTAGTTACACTACTATAGCCTCTGGCTGCTGGGACACTTTCCATGATGCACTTAGTATTCCCTCTCCACTCCCGTCTTTTCTCTCCCCATGAGTTCATATGCTACAGAGTTCTTCCTCCCCATCGCTGTCACGTGCTGATTGAAAGGTGCCAATAGAAGTCCCCCATCTGAAAACCATTCCATTAGACCAGGGGTGCAAAATTCATTTTCCTCAGGGGCCACATGAGAAACTGGGACTGTTGTGGAGGGGCACAGTAATAAAAGATGAACTTACTATTGATCAGAATGGAGTTTGGCTTGTAGGTGTGGCCTTCCACAACAGTCCCAGTTTGTCATTTGGCCCTTTGGGAAAATAAATTGCCCACCCTTGCATCGGACCATGATGTTGCCATCACTCAAAGATTGGGGGGAAGCTTGTTGTAGATGTAAGACATTTGCCTTTAACATGGTTAACGTTGTAAATCATTTGTTTTTGGAATCCAAACCTTTTCCCAAACCTAAACAATTAGTTTGGTTTCATAAATGTAACCAAACATCTCATACAGGGGTTTACTCACTGAAAGCATCCACGCTGTTCCCTAATATTTTTGAGCATCAGCTCTGTCAATCCATATGACCACATGATGGATGAATTTGCTTCCATTGTTCACAGGGAATCATGCTAGGGTAGTCGAGACAGCACAGAGAATCATTGGCTGCCCTCTCCCCTCCCTGATGGACATCTACACCTCCCGCTGCCTCAGCAGAGCCAAAAACATCATGAAGGACAGCTCACACCCTGGCTTTGACCTGTTTGACCTGCTGCCCTCTGGCAGGCGCTACAGGTGCATCAAAGCCAGAACAAACAGACTGAAGAACAGTTTCTTCACCAGAGCCATCACCACCCTGAACTTACCCACACACCCACTTTAACTGTGCAATACCCACATCTCTGTGCAATATTATATTATATTATTCATACTGAACAATATCTATCACTCCTATATTGTGTAATATTCAATAATCATTCACTAGTGCAATACTCACCATCGTCATTATTATGTATACACTTATTTTATTTTTTACAAAGTATATACTTTTATACATTCTCTTATTATCTGTATTTTAATACATTTTCTGTATATATTTTTATACATTTTATTTTCTGTATATTTTATACACACTGTTTTATTTTCTCTATATTTTTTAGATTATATTAGATTATTATATTTTTTATTTAGAAAGTTTGACTTTCTATTGCTGGCACTGAACAGGAGTGGCCCTCCAATCTCATTGTACATCCTGTATAATGACAATAAAGACATTCTATTCTATTCTTTCCATATTTGCTCATATTCCAGACCTACAGCTCAGATGAACTGGTGTCTGTCCCTGTAGCAGGTTGGCAGTACTGTACTCAGTGTACACTGCTTCTAACTTAGTGTACGCATGCATGAGACAGGCTGCAGTGGCTTAATGTATGTATGTATTTAAGTACAGTAAGGCTGTTGATCTGTTCATGTGGTCTTATGTCTATGTTTTCTGTTAATAGAATAACTTGGAATAAATTGTTGATAATATATTCACTGATTTTTTTGTTTTCCATCAAGTGTTGCAGTAAAACATCTATTTGCACTGATTACATCAATAAGACTGAAAACTGAGAAAGCTGTATGGTGCAGTTTTGCATGGCTGCCCAAATGTTGACTAGACAAGTGCCTCAGTGTCTATTTCACAATTTTATATTTTCATTTAACATTTGGCCCATGGCATCAATTCCCAATTAAAAGCATGTAATGAATAAGAATTACATTTTTAGAATTCTGCTAGACTTCCCCTCAATTCGACTGTCCTCGTCATCACAGCCACTGGAGCACTGTGAGGAGCAGAGTCATGCCTCTGCCCCGCTTTTATTGGTGGCAGCCAGGTAACAATAGTGACTGCTCTACCCTCATCCATGTTTGTCCCTGATATTAAATTAAAATGCTATTATATGCCAATATAGCCAGCAGAACATAAGCAATAATAACCCACCTTTAGCTTAACATCTGATTAAAATGAATGAGTGAACTATGTGTTACAACAGAAAGAATTACTTGATCATTAGTCTTTGAAATGTTACCACTTGATCTATCTGCCTGGAGTCATTCATGATAACTTGTATGGAATATCTATAATTCTTACAGATTTTTCATCATTTTCATTGCTTATGGGCACAGCCAAAAATCTTTTGTGAGTCGGATAAAAACACTGCGCAGAGATCCCGTCTCAGAGCATGCACAATTGATCCAGGTGTCTGGTGCTGTGGACCAGAGGATGAGGATGAGCTTTCTCTCTGAGTGGACTGCTCAGTGGTACAAACACACTGAAAGAATCCGTCAAAGTTTGTGCATAAGTCAGTAAGTGTGTGTGTGTGTGTGTGTGTGTGAGTCTGCCCTGCTGTAGAGGGAAAAACAGCCAGAGATGATGGAGTCAGCATGTGCGTGATGTCCTGATTAGACTGAAATTTTACCACACACTGACAGACAAGTACAAAAATAAAGGGTGCACTAAAAGGCTGCTCCAAGCGTCAGCTGCTCAGTTCGTATTTTATCACAGATTAACCCTTAATTATTATTATTGATTTTACATTCGCCAATCGTAGCCCAGTGCAGCAAAGGACAGGTTAAGACATCAGAAAGGAAGCTGCAGTGTCGGCGCAGGGAAGCAGCTCTCCTCTGTGCCGGATCAGGCCGTCTACACTTAACACAGACATTTGGGTTCGCTCAACCCACAAAAGCATTTTCCTTACAAATGTGGCTTCATGTAAGGGCAAACAAACAATATGAGATTTATTTCCAAGAAGCATCATTACATCATATAATTAATTGACCAAACACAAATTTCCTTCCTTTTCGTGTTCAGTAGTGAGGAGGATGAGGGAGATGTATTATCAACTGAGAAACAGTGAATGCACCATCATTTCTGTCATTATTAATCTGTTCATTTTCAGTTTGTTAGACATCTGGATGCATGAATGGATGTGAAAGTTGTGCTAATGTGCGCAACACATTTCTTTATTTTTATACTCATGTGCCCTTTTTTGGCTTGAGTGCCTGGCCTCAAAACATATGTGCATATGAAAAGAGCCCGGCTGACACAGTTATTGTATTATGGCACAGATGTTTGTGTTTGCCAGTGATTAAAGAATAAAGTTAGGCCACTTTGCTTGTAACAAAACAACGAGCTGGACTAAGAAGTGAGAACTGAAGGAGGATTTGGATGAGCAGAAAGATTTGATTAACCAGAGACCAATCAGAGCTTAAGGCAGAAAATGGTTGTTAAGTCAATCTCATTTTTTAATTAGAAGAAACGTTGGGGAAACATGACCATAATATTGAACATTCAACAGCAGCAGCATGTTCTCACTAACTGATTGGGACACTTGGAAACCACTCAGTGACATCATTTTTTGTTTAAATTTGATCCATATAGTTTAACCTCCCCGGTGTCCTTCCATGTTTCAGTTTCTGTTATTTGGAGTCATCTTCTGTTTCACTTCATTGTGAGTCTGTTCTTAGTTTGTGTTTATTTGCTTTAAGATTTGAACTTTTGTCACTTAGTTCTTGTTGTATTTGAGTTCCAGTTACTGTTCGTGGAGTCTGTTACTGTTAAATGTCTCATTCAGTACATTCACACAATCTAACTATCACACTCATCAGGAGCAACTCAGTGCCTTGCCTAAGGATGCAGACTGGAGCAGCCAGGTATTGAACCACCAACCTTCCAGTTAGTAGATGACCTGCTCTGTGAGCCACTCTGTAGCGATCCTCTGAGTAAGTTCCTGGTTTATTTGTGCTTAGTTCTATTTCCTGTCTCATTGTCTTGATTGTTTCCACCTGTGTATAAATAATTGTTAGAGTCAAACTGTCAAGCTTCTTACATGGTTTATTATCTGTGGTTTCATCTGGGCTAATTTTGAGTTTATGCTTCTAGTTTTGTGGACTTGGTTTGGACTCTATTTCTGGGAACTGTGAATCGGGCAAAACAAAAGCTTGAATCAATCTCAATCAATCTGGGGAAAGGCCAACGGTCCACAGGAAGCAGTCCAGGAATAAACTTTTAAAAGTAAGTACTGGGTCCTGTTTCCCCTTACTCTTCTTTTCTCATTAAAATATATGAAGTCTATGTGTTTAAGTCAAGATTGTTTTCACCACACACGTTAACAGATGTTAAATTTCTGATGACTTTTGCTACTATTTTTAAACTGCCTTGGTTGATTTCTTTTGTCTTAGAACTGCCAGAGTCAGGAGAGACTGAGACACTCACTACTGCAAGGTGAGACTTTCCACCCCTGATGAGACACTTTTTTTTTTTTTTGTCCTCTCTCCCCTCAGCCCCAACCGGTCCCAGCAGATGGCTGCCCCTTCCGGAGCCTGGGTCTG
>JAVDPK010001929.1:140722-153698 GCA_034780415.1 Cichlasoma orientale
TCATACTGCCTAAGGGAAGCATGTATAATGTAAATAAAATTGGTCCTAGCACAGAACCCTGTGGAACTCCATAATTACATGAACAAATTGCAGTCTATTAGATAAATAGGATTCAAACCACTGCAGCACAGCACCTTGCAGCACAGTGGCTGTGGCGCTGGTGCATGGCACGCTGCTCAGTTAGGTTAGGTTGAATATTTTAATTTATACAGTGCTTATGACACAATCACACATTGCTGGTTTGGCTGCATCAGCTTGGTTGGTGTATAGATGGTAGTTTAACATCTGGCCTGGTAGAAATTGGCTATATGCTGCAGACACCACTTCTTTTATGTTAGCATACTCATAGCTTGACTGGGGAACCCTAGGTTGATCTATTGAGTTGGTAATCAGGACGGATTGATTCCCTCTGATACAGCTTAGTTTTGCAAACTCTTATGGAACATATATGTATGGCTTGTTCTTTGACCATAACGACTAACCCTAACCTTATGCAATCAGAATATGTTATTTTGTTCTTGTTACGGTCCGAGCATGAAGGGTGCTAAGGCCCTATTCTAATTGCTTCATTTGTTATTAGGGTCTGAGCACGAAATGTGTGAAGGCCCTTTTGTGATTGCTCCGTTTCTTTTTAGGGCCCGGGTTTTATACTTTGTACTTCTCCTCACAGTTTTACCCCACACAACTCAAACAACTAAATTAACTAACAATTGTTCTCCAACAGCTTCAGTAAGGGGACAAAGAAAATAACTGAGTGACAGATATCAAAAAACCTTTGACATTTTTAGAGTTATGGTCAGGGTTTGGGGCTAAGATTTGGGACGACACTAATGATGACTTAGACCTCAAAGGGTTAAAAGAAAATGGTGGAAAAAATCCAGAAAAGCCAAGAGTTACCATAATGTGGCTCCATGTGCAGTGATGACTCTTTCATTTATTAGAGACTTACGGCAAGTACACAAACTGGAAGTTCAGGAAGAAGTCAAGCAAGAGTCTTATAGAGTGGCTGCAATGTAAAATGGCAAATGGTTATATAGCGCTTTTCTACTCTGAATGAGCACTCAAAGGGCTTTATACAGCCTGTCTCAAGCACTTTTTATGTCTAAGTACTTTCTATCTAACCGTCACACACACAATCACACTCCAATGAACACATCGGGAGCTATTTAGGGTTCAGTATACTTTGGCATGCAGACCAGAGCAGAGATCGAGCAGCCAGAGATAGAGATTGCTCTACCTTCTGACCCACAGGAGGCTAAAGAATTATTAACAATTCATTTTTTATTTTTTAACCCGTTCATGCATGAGGACCTCAGTCAGGATTTTTTCCTGAGTGTATTTATTGCTATTTAGGCATGAAAACAAACAAACAATGCAACTGAAATTTTGTTTATGAACCTGTTGTTCACGGAGTTACAAACACGTCCACTCAGCTTTGACTTTTTAATCAGACAATTTAGTATTAAACAGAGCAATAACAGAAAATGATACTGCATCCTCAGACCGATCGTCACTACTTCTGCATTGATGCTGTTCATTATGTTCAAATAACAAATAACAAAAACAACTTCCCACGACTGGCCAATAGGTAGCAATGACGCACAAACATCCACCGTGTTAATTAATATGCAGCTGTAATAACAAAACACACACATATCCGAGAGAACAGCTTCTGAATAGCCGCCCACTGTAGTGACCGGTCTGCATGAAAGGGCTAAATTATTTAAAAACACACACAGCACTAAATTTTCTTACAGTAATTAGTACACTGCCAAGAAACTTAGAACAGCCTTAGATCATGCGTCTCATAATACATATCATTTAATTATTGCTAACCTCGTAAGTATGAAAGCACAGAATGCAGTACTGAGATTTCTGAATGCACTGACCAAATATATCAAATAACCATGAAACTGATGTCCTTAATTTAACCCCTATTTATCTGACTTAATCATTAATCACACTAATTATTTACTATGTAATTCCAGTTTCTCTTCTTAGTGTGGCAGATCCACTACCCCTTATCCTCTGCTCTCCGCTTCTTTTCCTCTGGTGTCTCGTCGTATTTACGTGAGACGCAGGCTGTGTCGCAAGGAACACACCCCCCCCCCCCCCCCGATTTTCTTTCTTTTTCTCTTTTTCTTTTTTGTAAATAATACTGCAAAACTGCATTTTGAGGTTTTTCCTAGGACATATTTTTCACTTTTTTTAGCCATACGCTGCTCTTAAAATGCACTAAAAAATGAGTTCACTGTTTTCTTCATGATACCCCTCCAGGCAAATGCATTTTCTTTTATAGCCAATTAGGGCTTTGGCAGAATACTGATAGTGGGCATACGCCTGTCAGTTTAGCTCGAGTCAGATTCACTAATGTGGTTACATGGTGTTAAAAAGAAAACTAGAGAGTACACTGACACGTATCAGTGAAAGAGGCCCATTGTATTTATGTTTTACAGCTGGGGTTGAAGTGGGATTTGGCTGGTGGGGGTGCCCTCGGGTGTAGCAGTGCAGCTTGGGGAAAAAAATTACTTGGAAATTAGACACGTAACAATTTGTTTTGTGAGCTCCGGTAGATTTTTCTTCCTGTAAAGGCTGTGATTAGCTGACCTGTGCTGCTGCTCTGATAGTCACTGCTCTTTGTGTATTTAGATATAAGCAAATGTTACATGAGCTACGTGGCTGTTTTCCATCCCCCAAATAATGTGAAACCCCTACAAAAGGTAAGTGAATCTAATCGGCATCACCACCTTAAATATAAATTGATGTAAGGCGACCCAAATTATTGCTGACGTGTGGAATCAGCTTGCAGTCTCCTTGCTTTCGAAATGGTGACTTTAAAGTCGGGGACCAGGTCTGAGAGCACTTGCAGTCAGCTGAGGCCTTTAAACCGACTTTGGTGATGGCAATAAAACGGCAGTAAGACAGAGACATTTGCCCCATTTATAACTTATCCATTTATAAACAAAGACACAGCTGATTTCTACCAAGAGCAGCACAAACATGAGACAAGTAATGTAAATAATAAAGGATGAGCACGCACATCAATGGGAGGAGCTGAAAGAAGCGTCAGTATGTTTCTGAGATCAGGGCGGACCCTTTGCTGGGGACTGGGTGGTTCTGAGAACTGAGACGGGTGGAGTGCCGGATTCATCCAGAGCGGGTCTTTATTACGTTCCTCCATATAAACCTGAACATGCTGCAGGAAAGCAGGAAAATCCCTCAATAAACTGGACTGTTTTCTTAGGAATCTACCGAGTGTAATATTAATTAATTCTTTCTTTAAACTGATCGCATTTTGTGCTGTTGCATTATGATATTAAATATTGAAGTTAAGTGGCACAACTCGCAAAATAGCGCTAAGAAAGGGGTTTGAATTCTGGCATATTAAACCGTTTGTCTTGCTGCGTTTGATGGCGAGTGTCTGACAAGGAAAGCACGAGACCGGGAATATTGCACATAATAATTTAACTAACCCTAACCCTAACATATTATGACAGACATTATTCTAACACACTTACACAGTCCATTAATAGCGCCTATCGAGGACAGTCAGAGAAAGAAACAGGAATGTTGTGTGTGTGTGTGTGTCTGCACGCAGATGTTTTCATTGTGTTCGGCTCTCTGTGTAGAAATGTGACTAAAAGCCTAAAACAATGGAGCCCATTCTGCTCACTTTAAAAAGGAAAACAAGATGTTTCCTATAGTACGTGTCTTGCATCAGGATTGCTGTCCTCCCTCCTTCTGACACTCCATTAAACTCAGTTCAGTTCTGCTCTGTTTCAAAGCTCAGCATTGTTGCAGAATATGTGGAGTTCGGGTCTAAACACCCAGACTGAGGAGTGAGTGATGAGCAACAGGACAGAGCCACAGTTGTGGACTGCACTCCCAGCTTTGAGCCATCCGGCTGCGCCAATTACACACGGCAGCTATCGCACACATAAAATAAGATAAGACGTGCTTTTTGGTTACATTTAGTGCAATTTACAGTAAATTGCCACAAACCGTAGTAACTCAGGTGTGTGTGATTCATTCGATTGTATTCTCACTTGGAGAAATAAATGATGGAGCAGCTCATCAGCACAGAGCTGCTCAGACTGGTTGCAATGTGTTGGCAATCTGTCTGCTACAGTGTATACAAATGAGTCAGTTTGAGATTGATTGCACTCAGTTCAGGTGAGACAAAGACAGGTTGCCTCCCACCAGGTGAGCTGTGCAATCAGCTTGCGACAAAAACTGGTGTTTGCAACTACTTGCAATCAGTTCCCGACAGCAAAAACAAATGAATGAATTCAGTGCAATCACTCGCCAACCTCTGGTTTTTCATGGTCACATGGAGGCTGCCAACCCATTTTTCCTCTGCTTTGACTGAGACCTAACCTCACTGAGCAGCCTGCCGTGCACCAGTCCTGCCGTGCACCAGTCCAACACAGTGCACTGCAGCACTGCTGACCTGTTTCAGCCTGCACTGCCCTAAGGTGCCTACTACACATTTTCTTGCAACCTTTGAATAAAACAAAAATAAATACACTTCAGTTTGTTTTGCAATGCATTTCAGCAAAACATAAACTCTAAAATTAATCTTTAATTACATGTAAGATTTTAATTTTGAATTTAAAAACTGCACTTTGCTGAGGAGTCCTTCCCCTCTCTCCCTCCTCTCCTCTCCTCTCCTCTCCTCTCTCCCTCCCCTCCTCTCCTCTCTCTCTTCTGTCTCTCTTACATATTTTTCCATCTCTCAGTGTTGCTCAGTCACATTTTTTGCAGCAACTGTATGTTATGTGAGTTTATGTGTTTGGTGATATTTGTTGAGCTGTTTGAAAAGTTTCCTGCCACTTTACTCCATTCATGCTACCTCCTCTTCTTAGCTGGATGCTGAGTAGGCTATACTACAACTTTACATCTGTACCTTGAATGCATCACATGAAGGAGATGAAAGAGGGATGTGTTCAGGGTGGAAGCAGTGGGATGTCATTATTTTCCTATTATTAAGCATACCATCACTGGAAGGAACGCTGGGATGGAACATGCACTCATTCAACAGTATTATGCACTCACCTGCTTTTTAATTGATCTAATTGCTCGTTAACTGCAGGTGTTTATAGCCGAGAGTCAGACCTCAGAAAGAGCAGATTTATTGTTTTCAGTGGTCACAAACATGAGTTCATATTAAAGTCCTATTAAAGAGCAGCCTTTATAAAATGAAGGGATGTGGTGTTACTGGTATCTTAGAATGGATTGTGCAGCTTTAGAGAGACTGAATATTAACTCCTGGATAATTCCAAGTCTTCAATTCTTCATTATGAGACGGATCCAACATGAGTCTACGAGTTTCAGGTCCAGAGGTTTAAGAAGAATGGGGTAGGAAAATGGATTGCTGCGAGCATGCTCATTGATCAGACGATCGGCCGGACAAAAAGTCTCTTTGGGATCGTTCATCAAATTTCCAGACGTCCTGCATGTTTGCCGGTCCCTGCAGTTAATATCTTTCTGCTGATCGGGGCTTCCCCTCTTACTGTTACATCGCTCTTTCACACTGACAGCAAAGATTTCTGCAGACTGCAATTAAACAAAATAAAAACTGTCTACTCGATGGGGGGAAGAAACAGTATTTTTTATTAATGTGTTGCTTCATTCCAGCCAATGAGACACAATTAAAATGTTTTTTTTCTAAAACAAACTCCAAAACATGTGAAATGGCATTACTATAAAATACCATGTCCTGTGTGCTCAGCACAGCAAACCTTTTGCTTCACAACTGTAAATCTGTTCAGATGTCGGTGTGCTTTATGTGTGAGTGCTTGTTGTGTATGCAGCTTTGGCATGGGGTGGAGATTTAAAATGGCGCCTGTCTGGAAATAGGTCCATTATGGTTTTAAAGTACTTTTAGTCCACCAAACATTCCTGATACACTCTGTTTCATTTCTCTCACTTTACAGCACCTTCTCTCTCCCTCTCCCTCTCTCTCATATTCCTCAATGCCTCCCTGTTCTGCTTCTCTATGCTGTCTCCAAACTTCTCTCTAGCCAATTAGTGCTCTGTCTGTTTCATCAGAAGACAATATGTCTGCTCTAAATCCAGAGAGGAGGCCTTAAACACTCTCCAGAGAGAGGAGCAGGGAGAGATGATGAAGGCTGAGTGAGAGAGAGAGAACACATATGCATTAGGGTAGGGAAGATCTTCTGGGTGCCCTTGAGTCTTTTTTGCTGAGTACTTCAGGTGCCTTTTTGATCAGATTTGAATTCAATGTGATACTGCCTTTTTCAGGCTATTATACATCTGGCAACACCTAACATGTTTTAGTGAAAAAAAAATATATATATATACACAACTGAAATTATTTATCATTTAAGCAAATGACCCGTGTGTTCACTGCACCTCTATGAATAAAAAGATAATGGAAAGTGGATAAAATAAAACCAGATTTAAAACCATCTCTATATCTATATAATATATCTATATATTTAAAACCATCAATATATATTTAACCCATTTATATATATATATTTAAACTATATCTATATATCTATATCTATATATCTATATCTATATATATATATATGGTTTTAAATATATAGATATAGATAGTTTGAATATATAGATTGTTTTAAAACTAGTTTTATATGTATATATAAAACCAGATTTAAAACCATTTCTATATCTATATTATATATCTATATATTTAAAACCATCTATCTATCTATATGGATATGTATATATTTAAATCACATACATATTTTAAACCATATATATAAACCATCTATATATTTAAAATATATAGATGGTTTATATATATGTTTTTAAAAAAAGAATACTTCTTATTAGCTAACATTTGATTTCAAACATTCTCTGCTTTGGAGGGTTTTCATTGCATAAAGTCTTACATGCTGCAAAATGGTAACCCTATCAAGTGTAATAAAAATGTAATCTCTCAGTGCAGTACAAAATATTCTGTTTGTCATTCATATAACAATAATTTGTTCTTACATCAATGCCTGCACAGTTGTTGTTGTTGCTAATATTTAAAGTGTGTATAATAAACACAGGTTGATAGAGGGTGTGCTACATAAAGCTGAACAGCACAGGAGTTGTTATTGCAGCCGGCTTCTGCTCAGAGATTCTTTAGAAATGACAATGTGAGAGAAAGGCAACACAATAAAAGGTTCAGCTACATTAATGCAAGCCTGCAACAATTTATAGAAGCAATTATTAAAGGTTCTGTAAGCTCTCGAACGATGTTACCGTCACTTGTCATTGTCATGTTTACCTTTATTTCTCATCCAGCACCACAGTGAAATGAAGGAGCGAGAGATTAAAAAAATAGTTGCATCAAAGTTTGGTTGCTGTATAAACCGCCCGTCACATTGAAGTCAGCTGGCAGACGTCCCATTCCAAAAAGCTTTGCCCCACTGATACACTGAGAAACGCAATGCATTTATCAAAGATTAATTACTTTAATGAGGTTCAGCCAAGGTTCGCTAAATAACTTATTAATGGCTAGTTTGTGTGTTTTTTTTAAATTATTATCCCTTCATAGATTTCCTTGAGATCAGCAGCACAGTTTAGTTCATTTGGACTTGTTTTGTTACGGGAGGTGATTCGCTGTGGACCCCACAGACACACACGCCTGCACCTGGTTACTGTGGATAACACAAGCACACAAACTTCCTGGAGATAAAATATCAACGGAACCATTAAATGCAGTTGAAAGTTATTATTTCTACTTTTCATATTAATTAGAATAAATTTTTATAAAATATATTAAAATAATAAATGATCATTTAAAATGTAGACGCACTGATCAGATCTTGATGGATTAAAATGTATTTGTAATGTAAATGATGTAAAAACACTGTTTTAATATCTAAAAATAATTTGATGTATGTGTTTAGTTTTTTCCAGCACCTAAAGGACAAAAATGCTCTTTATTCCTTTGTGTGTACACATGCTTCACGCTCGAAGGTCACAAATAATAAGTGTGTGTGTGTGTGGGGGGGGGGGGGGGTGCTTTTAACTTTCTTCTTGCTCCCCTCATCATTCCTCTCTCCCCCCTGTTTTTTATCCCTCTGGAGAGGCAACGGATGAGAGGGAAAAAAGACAAGTGTCTGCAGCAATTGCCCCTCACTCTTTGTGTGTGTGTGTGTGTGTGTGTGTGTGTGTGTGTGAGAGCGAGAGAGAGAGAGAGACCAAAAGTGCAGAGTGACTCATCACCCAACTGTGAATTTGGTGAAGCCTCTTTGTTTCTCCCAGTTTTCCCTCTCTTCCTCCTGTTTCTGTCCTTCACTTCTCCAGCTTGAATCTCAGTCTTGTATTGCTTCCCGACTGCGCACACGCACCACACCCCCCCACACAGCAGCCTCTGTTGTAGCCACTCTATGAGGTCAGAGAGTGTAAGTGTCGTCAAATGCATGTTAGACTCATGGGAGTCCGCTCCTCCCCTTCTTTCGTTCTGCTTTTAAGACATGGAAACCACAGTAACCACGACAACTCCAGGCACAATTACTACCTGCTCCCCTGTGTGTGTGTGTGTGTGTGTGTGTGTGTGTGTGTGTGTGTGTGTGTGTGTGTGTGTGTGTAAAGAGAGCACGTGGCAGAGATGTGCCCTGGCTTTGTTTACTCACAGAGAGAATTCCCCTTCTTAATGCAGTCGGTATGGTAACCTTGTTTCGGGCCTACACAAGGTTACAGTGCGCTCGGAATGCACTGCAGGTACAGTGAGCTCTCAGTGCGGCTCTGTTAACACAGAGGAGCATTTCTGTGCTGCTCTACATGTAATCAATGCTTTGAACTTAAAACAAAAACATTTTTGAACACATTTCTAAATAAAATATCAATTCTTTTTAAGAAGGAAAATTGGTCTAATTTCTTACTCACATTAAAAGAGATTCAATTCTTCCATGTGACTTCATACAGAGCTAATATTCACAATATGTGATTCTTAAAATTTTGAAAATTGTTCTCCCCACTTGTGCCAACCAAAAATAGATATATAGAATAAAATTATGCAATTAATCTTTTAAAAAATCTACAGAAAACTGAACGACTCTGTCTGTCTTAGAATTTGGCTCTACAGCATTCAACTGTAGTCCTAAATGATAAAATGATAATGTTTGCTACACATAACTTCACCCATATCCGGGCGTAGCTCTATTGATTTCTGGAGTCCAGTTCAAGATTAGCATTTTCACCGTAGCCATCTTGGCTTCAGCAAACCAGCTGTGACGAGGAGGGAAAACTGCTTGCTCATTGGGCCAATGGCCTGCCAATCACAAATCGTTAGGCAATGAGCGCGCTGCAGATAATCCTCCTTTTTTCCTGTTAGCATGACCACGATTTTCAGAACTGCCTTCATTTTTTTTATTCATTCTGACCCAGAATGAGCGACTGAGCCCATAATCCCGTCAGCAGGACTGAAGTCTTTTTGGAACCACAGCTATTGAGAGCTGGTGGCTTTCAGATACAATGCAGGTTTAAGGCGCTACTGCACTGTCTATGCTCAACATGTATATATTACAACTGTGTCAATGCAGCAATGAGAGCTGCAGCTAGATTACTATTAGCTGTAACTAGATTATGCACTTCAGGAAGAATTACGGTAAATTGTTGCTACAGCTGGACGCGGTCTGTTGCACTTAAAGACATTACTAGTGTTCCACTGAGAACCCCGGGGTTCCTGTCTGTCAGGGCCAGGGGATTCTTAGGGGACTCTTGTCTTTGGGACCTGGCTGTTGATAAAAAGTTGAATCGACAGGCTAAAAAAGTGAGAGCACTTGATACGTCTGAAAGTAAATTATTTTGTTCTTGCAGGTTGAATTGTCCTGATGAACGTCTGTAACGCGTTTCATTTGGAGAAATCTGACAGATTTCTGAACGTTGTGTTAATCTTTTAAAATGAGCTTTTATTTTCTAAACGTCCCAGCATTACGACACCTCCATCTAAGAAATGATCGGAGGTTTTTATTTTGAAAATCAGAGACAATTCTGAAGATTGTTCATTTTCCAAAATTAACCATGAGCTTTTATCATATTTAATCATTTCACGTCAAACATGACAAGCCTCAACCAATCACAGAGACAGAGTGGAGAGTCACATCAACCAGTCAGATGATGTCAGATGTTTGCGCCTGTCTCAGTTAAGCAGACGTTAATTACTACGGCGATGGCACTAAGTGTGATTCACAGTAAACAAACTTGTCACAAACGGGCTTATAAAATATCCATAACTCATATCCACCTGCTTTAAGACCTACAAGCATTCACTGTGTGTGTGTGTGTGTGTGTGTGTGTGTGTGTGTGTGTGTGTGTGTGTGTGTGTGTGTGTGTGTGTGTGTGTGTCCAAAGATCAAATTAGAATAGTATCCTGTGAGGCAGTTAGACGGCGTTCCTGCAGATTAAAACAATGGATCTTTGAGGAATACATAAATTTTCTGCTTTTCTCACTGTTAATTCGTCCAATCTAGGAGCCCTCTCATTCACTTTAATGGGGAGAGATTGATTGATTTACTGGACAAATTATTAAATAATTTCAAAATGGGATATGCAGAGCTCTAAAAGGTGCTCGCAGTCGTCTCAGTGCTGAGCCGGCTGATCCGGTGTTTGCTGTGAAGACACTGGTCAGAGTGTGTGGGGTGAGACAGGTGCAGAGCAGCATGTACTGGCCTCCCACCAGCTAAACGAACCAGCATTGCTGAATTATTTTATTAAATTAAACTTGAGATTTAAGCGTTGACTCACAGGTATCTGCTGAGTGAGAGTGTAGGAAGGTCAGGAGTGGGGAAAAATATTTCTGTTTCATGTGGTATTTATTTCAGTTCATGTATGAGGTTATTGTTAGTATTTCAGCTGTGGCTTTATATTTACAAATGATAATTAATCAAAATACCATATATACCACGGGACAGAGTATTTTCATATTTCACAGGAATACAGAAGCCATCACCAGACTGTGAGAATAAGGTTGCTACCATATTTTTCACTTTGTGGCTCACAACAGCTCTTCGCACCACAAAAGTGTTACAGAAGTAAAAAAGTTGAAAATTCCATTTATAATCACATAATCAGCAATTACTAATCAATTAATTACCATGGTAACCAGAATGTTCCCATCAAAACAGGCAAACAAAAACATCTATTTGCCTAATATGCTGATGATAATGATAATGGGAGAGGCTATTATTAATGATGAGGGGACTCTATTGATTGTTGCACCATAACCGTAAACACAGAATAAAATAGTCTCAGTTGCTGCCGAGCGCAGGAGCGCGGGGTGGAGGCAGGTGACCCGTCTCCAGGTTCTTTTTGCTTTAATGTGACGCTGCGGCGCTCTCAGCTTCATCGGAGTGTTCCTCGGCAAAGGCGGGTATTTTGTGCTTTGGTCATGAATTGAAAACCCAAAGAGCCGTTCTCCGGAGTTGTCAGCTCTTAGTGATGCTTTCAAAACAACTCCTGCCACTATATTAGCACCTAGGTCTTTACAGAAATTGGTATCTTAAATTGCAGCTCTTCAGACATTACTTTTAGACAAAAATGCCTGGTGGTGAAATCAGGGGGCAGCATTAAAAAGCTATAAAGTACTGACGAGTGAATACAACATAAATGAGGGAGAACGGAGAGACAAAAAAGAGAAAATAAAAAGAGGAACATTTGTCAGCTATTAAAGGAGAACAAGACAGAAATTGATAGTAAATTACAGAAAACAGAAGTGAGAGCAAAAAGTAAAAAAAAAAGCAGCCTTTCAGCGGGCCCGAGGAAGGGTCCGAGGAAGACATAATGTTTAAAGAAGAAAGTGAAATGAGAGGGGAAGCTAGGCGGTGGACGGAGGAGATGGATTTGCCTGCTGCAATCTAAGCTGGGGTACTTAAAGGCCCCAGTGGGGGGGCCGAGCTGTGAAAGAGAGACAAAAAGAAGAAAGTGCTGCCGTGTATAAGGTGGGAATAAATGAATGAAGAGCAGATCCGAGCAGCCTTCTAATGAATAAAACATATCAAAGGAAAATGTTTGTGCACAGCTCATCACATTTACAGTAATTACATACAATCATACAAACATCTCAGCTGAAATTAAAAGAAGAAGACATGAGAAACTGTAACATTGTAACACCTCTGCATAAAGATCCCACACACGGTCAGTTCCACCTCTTTATTTTCTCTTTGTTATTCTGGGCTGAACTCACACTAAACTGCTCCCGACCGCTGCTGCTTCAGGCTAACGAAATGTGTGTTATGGGTTAAATAAGTTAATGACTAACATTACCATAAAACAGGCCAGTCAGCTCCAACATGGCTGCAGACGCTACAGAAGAACACAGCTGATGAGGAGGACCGGTCCGTAACACACGCAGCTGATTTCATCCTTTTTGCCGGGTCTCACAAATGTAACAAGTGCTTTAGCTGTAAAATTGATCTGAGTATTTCCTCTGAGAGTTTCAAAAACACTGCTTTCAGTAATCCTTCACAATGAAGTTATACTATACATGAAACACTGCGACTGAGATTCTGTGTTCTGGATCATGTGTTATTTATTTAACATCAGAGTTCTGGAAGCTGGAGTGTTGCACATGGATCGCTGTGCAGCTGAGCGCAGTGAAAGAGAAAATAACACGAACGAGAACAAAGAGGATAATGAAAGAATTCGGCAACAACAACAAGAAAATGTAACTACGTGGAGAATTATAGCAAATACTTTAAAAGGCAGAAACAGAACTGCAGTGCAGGAAGTAAAGAAAAGTTTTCGAGCAGCTGCAGCGTGAATCCATCTGATTCCTGTGGTTTATGTGCAGCTTTGTGTCTAAGTGTGTGTGAATCAACGTGGGCAGCAAGAGTCCACTAAAAAGGACCTATGTGGCACATAACCAGGCGTGGACCCACAATATTACCACAGGGATCGGTCTCTGTGTCACACTTACTCCTGCACACACACACACACACACACACACACACACACACACACACACACACACACACACACACACACACACACA
>JAVDPK010001929.1:171820-182009 GCA_034780415.1 Cichlasoma orientale
CGCCCTATGTCTGCTGGGATAGGCTCCAGCCCCCCCGCGACCCTAAACAGGATAAGCGGAAGCAAATGGATGGATGGGCATTTCTCAGTTTGTTCTAATGAAAGTTTGACCTATTTGACCTTTGAGAAAGAGGTCAGAGGTCCAAAGTAATGTGATGTTTATCTTTCCATATGTTCCTATACGCTGCAGTACAAACAGTGGCAGTAAGACACAGTTCTATAGCATTATTATTACTTTGACATTCAGATAAATCTATTGGGAGAAGGAGAGGTCAGAGGTCAAATGTGACATGATAAATCTTTATACACAACATACAGAAGAATCATAGGTTCTAAATTTTAAGGCTTTTTTGTCAGTTTTATTTTAAGTTGACCTTGATGACCTTGGATGTAAGGCAGATTTTAATGGATCGTTAACATGACCCCACTCTGCACCCCTTCATCAGAATTCATTCAAAACTTTGTGACCCGCCCTGTTTACAGCAGAATGACATCCACACACACGCACACACACACACACACACACACACACACGCTGCCAAACACATATCCGGAGGCGGAGCTAACAAATGACAACAACAGGAAGAAATGTCTGTAATGGTTTCATTTTATCAGTGTGTAGTGTGAGGGTCCCGGTCCCAGTACAGTGAATTAGATCTGTGCAGCGACATTCATGCTCCTCCCCACCTTAGTTTGTTTGGCCTTTATTATTATTAAATATTTATTTTTTATTTAGTAAATTAAAGAGTCTCTGTTGTTTGGAATTTAGTACACATTAACAGTATACATGTACTCAGAGTACCGACCCTAACAGTCAGGAAGGATGAGGAGGGAAGAATGGCCTCCGCCTGCAAAGCCCTTCCTGTCTCGGGGATTGTCTCATTGTTGCCCCTCTGGTGCACTTATTTCTAATGTTATTACCACCAGCAGCTCAAACTGATTAACGGCCCCGTCTGCCTCTTAACTGACCACATCAGTATCCCGAAGTTTCACTTCAGATTAAAAACTCGGATTAAAAAAGAGTTTCTGTACTGTTGCTGTTTGTTTTGATATCAGTCACTACACATAATAATCTGTAAAGATTTGAGTGATATTAAAATAGTCTAATTCATTGATAATCGTGGTACCCTGGGCAGTTTATATAGTAAGTTTCATCCAGATTGATTAACGTGTCTACAGATACATCTGCTATGATCATTATAGATTTATTATTATTATTATTATTATTATTATTATTATTATTATTATTATTATTATTATTATTATTATTATTATTATTATTACCATCAGTCCTCATGCCAAAGAAATGAGACACTTGTAAATAAATATTTAATAGGAGCCCAGCAGCTTAATTAAGTCAAGCATATTGGATTGATCATTTGGATTAGAAAATGAGCAGCGGAGTGGCAGCGTGAGAAAAATGAGCTTTTCATTGTTAATGACAACAGATCAATCAGTGGTGATTGTATAGGTTAATGGTCACAGTAATTGCAGCAGTGTGACTGATGGATGGCGGTGAGGAACATGGCAGTCAGATGAGAATGTGACAGGAAAGAGACATAATGCATAATTATCAGATATGTTCTATAGCACCATTTTTTTTGACATATTATAATTTATTAAAATGATTTCTATCTTTTTGATATGAAAATGGTTTGTTATTGTCTTTGGGAAAACAAAAACACATGGCTACTTGTTTTGGATAAAGGTTCAGCTCCCACAGGACCTGCTAACATTTTCCTCAACTAATCTTATAATTAAGTACAAAGTAGAGCTTACACTAACACATACATGGAGATTTGTTGTCTCAAGCCCCTTAAAAAGAGGGCGTTCTGAACTGCTGCTGGTGCAAAGGATTATCTCAAAGTCTTCTAAAATACTGCAGACACTTTTTTATTTTGTTGACACTTTTGGTGCTTTTTTTCCCGACTTCATGCACTTATTTTGTATTTACCTTCAAAGTAATATGAATATTGGTGCCAAATTTCATGACAAACATATCGACTTACAGTGAGAGGACTGTAACAGATCCCCCCGCTTTTAAGACCGAGGAAGATGCAGCACAGCAGCGACCCACAGGTCCCTCCCATCACATGTTTTTTGGCTTCGACTGTTATTTTAAGAGTCTAACAGCATTATGAATAGAATCAAATGATGAACTCTGACCCCAAAGCACTGAAGAAAAATGCTGCTCCTACGGTGACCTCGAGCTACCCGCTCGAGATATTTTGTTGACCTGGGTCAGGATAGCACAAAGGCACAGCACATAATACTGAAAACAAGCCCACCTAGAATAAGAATGTGGATGCTCCGGTGGCAAGCACACGCACTTTTCTGCTTATTTACTATTTAGATTATTTTTTCTTTATTATTTGTTATTTGTTTATTATTTTTGACATTTTTCAAAATCGTAGGATTATGGTAGGGTTAGGGTTACCACCTTAAACCAGAGGAAGTTAACCCAGCTGAACCCTCGCCATAGCAATATCACATCAAAAATGGAAACCTATTCCAAAAGGATTTTGGACAGCCTGGATAAATATCATCCTTGTTTCCCATTTGGATCCATGAAGGGGAAACGATTTCCTGTGAGAGCACTGAGACCGGGCTGTATAGTGGGCTTCTGTGGGTTCATCCACTGTGGACGTGGAAACAGGTGGACAAACGTATAAGCCTTATTTCAAACCAGAGAAGTTATAAAATTCACCGATACAGGCCGTCTCACTGATGAGCTTGTTTCCTAGAAGCTAAATGGTGACTTATCGATGATGAATAAGATACACAAATGCTTTTGCAGCAGCACACAGACTGGCCACGCCCACTTTACATGCAGGGTTATTTACACATGGTACCATAACACAACTGTAATCAGATTCTTAGTGGTGACAAATTTTCTGAAAGACGTTTGATGAGTTAAAAAAAGAGCACACAGATGGTTTGATGCGCTGATTTATAGATAGCAGCGAACTTTCTGATGCCAGACTTATTGAGTAAAAGGTCAGGCAGACATGAGAGATGATAATGATTTTTTAATGGCGGTTCCGAAAGGTGGCCCATTTGCTTGGCATGTGAAGAGCTTTGAGGGAATGAAAGAATCATATATAGAGAAAGGAAGCTCTGGGAGACATGATCTAACAAGCACCTCACATTCAGCAGATCAACAGCAAGACCTCACAAGGCCTCACACGGCCTCTGTTCTCATTTCCACTAACTATAATATTATGTGATGTAACAGCTTGAAAAAATGTTATTCAGCTGTTTGATGGAACATCTTTTTCTTTACTTGCACTTCAAACATAAAGTTTGAATTAAAGGCACAGCAGTGCGCTCAGATGTAACAAACATTATAAAAGGTCAGTTTTCAAAGCGCTGGCTCAATTTGAGAGACTGTTTCTCAGCAGGTTTCCTGCTCGGCTCGGCCAGAAAGAGAGATAACATGAAAAGTGGTATTTACACAAAGTCAAGTAAGAAGGAACCAAAATCAGCTAAAGAGAATGAAAGAAAACGGTCTGTATTAAATATTAGAGTATCCTGATTTCATACTTAATTACATGTGGTCACATTTAATATCATAAATAACACTTGATCTCTCTGGATATCTGGCAAAAGGATCTGCTCTGTGTGTGTGTGTGTGTGTGTGTGTGTGTGTGTGTGTGTGTGTGTGTGTGTGTGTGTGTGTGTGTGTGTGTGTGTAAGTGCTCATAGAACAGTACAGGTGAGTCATAAATGTATTGTGCATGAACTATTTTTCATTTCTCACTATTTTTCAAGAATTTAAGTGCAGTAAACTATTTTGAGTTAAGTTATAATATATAATATATTATTAAGCATGCCAAAAAACATGTTTCAATATCTTTAGCCCAGCCACGCAAGGGCACAATCAGCGTTCTTCTAGAGCCAAAATCTTGGCCGAATTAAATGTGTGGATCATAATGAATGAGCAATAGGGTGCCAGTGGAAACTGTGCTACTGTTGGCCAAAGACAAGAGGAGAGGGGGAGGTGTGTTAGGACGCAGCGAGACAGGAGAGTAGGGACGTTAAATGTAGGGAGAATGGCTGGTGAAGGGAGAGAGAAGAAAAATGGAGCAGGGGGAGTCTTGAAGGTAGGGTACGTGAATAACGCTGTGGAGGTGACAGGATCATGAGTTGGAAAATGAAGGGGTGATGTTGAATATCGTGAGTGCATATGCCCCACATGTCAGTTAGCAGAGAAAGAGGGAATTGTGGAGTAAGTTGGATCAAGTGGCAGACAGAGTCACCAGAGGGGGACAGACTGGTGATTGGAACAGACTTTAATGGACATGTAGGTGAAGGAAACAAGGAGGTGTTGGGCGGGTATGGTGTTAAGAAGAGAAAGGCAGAAGGACTGATGGTGGTGGATTTTGCAAAAAGGATGGAGGAACATAGGGTGACCCATAAGAGCGTAGAAGGCATCAGATGGTAGTCGGTTGGATGACTTTGGAGAAGAAGCGAGTGAAGGCCGAGCCGAGCTTTAAGAGGTAGAATCTGAAGAAGGCAGAACGTTGCACAGAGTTCAGGAAGGAGTTGAAACGGATGTAGGGAACAGTTACCAGGTGAGAGTGTAGCTGCAGTGCTGAGGGAAACTGCCAACAAGGTGTTTGAAGTATACTCTTGGCAGAGGAAACAGCACAGGGTGACTTGGTGGTGGAATGAGGAAGTAGAGGGTAGTAAAGAAAAAGTGGGGCAGTGAAGGAGATGAAGACAGCAGCCACAGGAGCACTGGGAGGCTGAGAGAGAGGTGGGTGGCAAAGGGAAAATGCTTCTAGTGAGTTGTATGTGAGGCTGGACACTAAGGAAGGAGAAAATGACCTGTATTGATTGGCTAGGCAGAGAGACTGAGCTGGAAATGATGCGCTGCAGGTTAGGATGGTCAAGGACAGAGATGGAAATGTGCTAACAATGAAGAGAGTGTGTTGATGGAAGGAGGACTTTGAGGAGCTGCTGGTGAATGTAGAAAAAGATTGAGAGGGGAGGGTAGACGCAGGACAGTTAGTGAATTAGGAAGTGCAGAGGATCAGTAAGGAGGACGTGAGGGCAGCTAGAGTGGAACAGCAGTTGGTCCAGATGACATACCTGTGGAGGTATGGAGATTTGTAGGTGAAAGGGCAGTGGACGTAACACAGTCTTGGAGAGCGAGAGGATGCCTGAGGAACAGAGAAGTGTACTGGCACCAATTTTCAAGAACAAGGGTGATGTGCAGTAACTGCAGAGGGATAACGTGGATGAGCCGCACCTGTGAGGAAGAGCTATTAAAGATTAAGAAGAGCAGCCGGGGAGAGAGCTCTACAGCTTGTTTTGGGACCGTTCATGGAGAAGCACAGAGAAGGTCAGAAGGTGTCTTTGTGGTTCTAGAGAAAGCAGTTAATATTGTGCTAAGGAAGGAACCGTGGTACTGCGTGAGGACGTTTGGACCGGCAGGTGCAGGACATGAATGTAGAGGACAGGGGGACAGTGGTGAGGTGTGTGGTAGGAGTAACAGTTGGGTTCAAGGTGGGGGTGGGATTCCATCAGGGATCTGCTCTGTAGAGAGGGGAGGTCAACTCTGTTCAAAGATTGGGCTCTTTTGGCTTGGCTCCCTTAGAAGAGCTGGCTCTTATGACTCCCAAATAACATTTAGCATCAGTTGGAGGCTTCAATTTTAGCCTAATTACCCCGCCTCGTTTGTTTGTTAACAAAACTGCAGCAAAACTACCGGGCCAATTCATACTGAATTTGATGGCCAGTGACCCCTAAATCACCAGATTTCTTATTTATTTTTCTGCCATAATTGGGTCAAAATAAGAAATAAAATCGCAAAAAATAGAAAGAAATTCCCATCTTATCGTATACTGATATGCCAGAAGGTCCAAATGACACTGTTGATTTAACCCATGGGGTGAACGGACACCCCCTGGTGTTGATTTAAGATGACGTAGCAGCAGGATGCAGTAAATCTTGTGTTGAAAGTGTAGAGCTGAAAGGACGTACCAGTTTTAAAATTGTGTTGATACACCAAGTAAAACCAGTTATGATAAAAAAAAAATCATAATTTTTCCTGTTTATCACATCTGTTTGATGTGCGTTTCATGCACGAAGAAACGATAAAAACGGGATCTTCACTGGCACAAAGTGTTTCCTGTTGGTGGAAAATTCACCACATCAACCAATCACAATTTTTTCTACCTGATTTTATGTTCTTTGCATGATTTTAGGTCCAATGTGTTAAAACAGTGTGTCAAAATGTTACTGTTACTGTACACTCACACATGAGGTAGTACTGAAGAAAGCGAAGCAGATTTTAAGGTGAAACATAAAAGTAAAATCAAAAGTAATCGAAAACGGCCAAGAATGCCTAGACTCCACAGAGGACAAAATTTATATAAAAAAAACAAAACAAAACAAAAAATCATATCTCCTTCAAAACCTGGTATTCATTTGATATTTGGTACACAGTTGTGGAGGGTCAAGAACCAGAACTGAACACCATCTGGAGCCGATCCAGAGTCTGATATTTGGGCCTTTGGCCTTCATTCACACTGGGCAGGCTGAAGATTTTACTGGTTTTGCCTCAAAGCAAAATATTATTTATTAAAAAGTAGGTAAATTACTATATTTACATTTTTGAAAAAAGGCACCTCATCATTGGCTGTGAAATGAAATTACTAACATTGACCATAAAATCCAGATTAAAAAAAAAAAAAGCTCTTTTCAAAGCAAAGTGTCCGGGCAGATTTAGGGGTTTTTGCATGTTTCTATATTCATTTTAAAAAGTAAAACTGAAAAGTAGATTATGCAGAGACAAACTCGTTTCCCTCATGTAACAGTTTATTGTTTCCGTGCTCATTATATCTATAGTGAGAACAAGTTGCCATAACAACCGTAAACACAACAGAGAAGAACATGTAAGTTCAAGACTTGCACATCGCATCATTAAAAATAGTATAAATGTGAAAGGAAAACTGATATATCAGATGATAATATATCGCTGAGTATTCAATATTAATTGTATTTTACTTTACGAGAGCATGTGGCCCTCACACTGTCTCTGAGGAAAACTCCGGCCCTCGGACAGATGTAGCTGACGACCCCTGATGTAGGATTTGGAGACACGGCACTGACAAAACGAGAGGAGGCTGAGCTGGAGGTGGCAGAGTCAAAGGTGTTAAGCTTTTCATTGGATAGGATTTAAAATGAATACATTAGAGGAACAGCTCAGCTCTCTAACTTTGGAGACAAAGTTAGAGAGGTAAGGTTGGCAGGGTTTGGACATGTGAGTGATAATGAATATATTGGACAAAGGATGCTGAAGATGCTGGAGCTAACAGGACGTACCGCATCGATTTTGATTGATGTTGTACAGTTTAAAACATATATTTCAGATTGCAGACAAACTATATTCTGCTCACTATTAACACTAATGACTGAACTCAACAAGAATGGGAACGTATTCAGAACAGTATAGCACTGAAATCACGACACCAAGAAGACTTCATCTTCCTAAAGATTTCTTGTGTAGTTTGCTGTATAAGCAGTTTTAATGAAACCTTCAGTAGTATGCATTAACTCTTCTAATAATGAACAGCAAGGAGTTTCCTCACTGACAAAGATGTGTCAATATTCTGCTCCGCTGGCAAAAAAAAAAATCACCATAAAATATAAAAAAATATTCAAACTGCCCAACTGCAGGTGACAATAGAGCAGGTGTACAGTGTTACACTGTAGCCAGGTGTGACGCACCTGAACGTGCATTCCAAGCAACTGCTGGAGTTTCTTATTCTTTGGCTTTATGACTTTATGTTCAGGACTTCAACTGTTGATCGGTGGACAGATTGTCTACGGTCTCCTCAAACGATGTTGCTTTGATTTCACTTTAGTCTGATATTTTTACCTTTTAGACGGCCTGTGATTGTGTAATATCAGCTGAGCTGTGTTAATGTTGTCATTTCATCAATGTTGTTGATGAGAGTACAAATGGGATATAAGACTCTGACAATGATACACCTCCCTCCTTGACAGTATTCTTGTTCTTATTTATCAGGAAACTCAATGCTAACAGTAAACTTATTACTGGTAACACATCAAAGTCAAAGAAATTGATCAATCTTTAGTTTTTCCTTGGTTTGTGTGCACATTCTTGCCCTTGACAACTATATATTTTGTTACACTTAATTCTGGCGTCACCTTCAATTTTGATGAGGTGGTGTGTGAGGAGCAAGGACCCAAAAGCTGACAGGGTGAATGAAAAGCAAGCCATTTATCCAGGCTGTAGGCAGATAATCCAAAAGCAAAACGGGAACTGGAACTGTAAAGTACAGAAACATAACAGTGGACCACATGCTGGGGCTGGAAAACACTGGGCTGGGGAAAACAGACACTCTGACGAAGGATAAGGAGAGACGGTGACAATATAGAGACAGAAAGGTAATTAGGTGAAGTGGAGACAGCTGGGGAAACTGAGACATGACTGAACGGAATCACAGAGGATGAGACAAGGAAGCAAGGAACAGCTAACTCACAAAGTAAAACGGGAAATGTGACAACTAAACGGGGAAAAACACAGACGCATGAACTAAATACAGGAGACACACCGAGGGAGGAGTTAAACTGAAGCAGCTGGGAATTAGGAGCAAGACCCAACACACTAAGAACATACAAAGCAAATATAAACAATAATCAAACAAGAATCAATAGAATACAAAAATAAAGCTTGAAAGTCCAAAACAAAAAAAAACCCCTAAAATGCTGGCCAAACTAACCCAGGACCACGACACCATTAACGCATGAAGGTTCTGATCTGTCTAATAATCATCTGACTTTTCCCCACTGCATTTGCTGTATCAATGTTACCCCACTAGTCCAGTGGTTCTGTGTTCCACCATCTCACTATACTGATGAATACAATGCAATCATTGACATAGAAATTATCATCAAACATTAAAACCACTCTTAAAAAGACTTTCAGGGCACGTGCCTTTACCAACACTGACACAGATATATACACAGGCAGGGGATATAGTACATGTAACATTCCTTGATTCTGGAGGTGAAGAATATTAATCACTCTATATTTGGATTGGATATGTGCTGATGGTCAGGGAAGTTTAAAATGATGAGAGGAACAGGAAAAAAGTACAATGTTAACTTTGGAACTGGTGAAACAGCATGAGAGTGTCGTGTTTGATGTGGGATGAAGTATTTATTATTGTGTATAACTGTGCAGTAAAGTATTCATATTCAAGGTGCTGTTGAATGGTCAGCACTCATCTTTTCATTCCAAAATGCAGCTGTTAGGAACCACCACTGCCACTCTGCGTGCTCGTGTGTGTGCATACCTCTGTTCTTGTGTTTTTCTGTGAAGTGCAGTGGAGCTGGCCAATGGCAGCAGTCCTCTCCTTCAGTTTGGTCACAGTGGAGATTTGCACTCCAACTCTGACCAGAGGAATCTGCAAAGCAAAACCAAAAAATTGATATATCTATACCAAACTTCACTAAGCAACATCGTCCCAACCTCATGAACTGAGCCATGGTTCCTACTTTGAATGTTACTGGAGATTTAACAACGGGACCTGCATAGTGGAAACATCCCCGCTGGGAGTATGTTTAGTGTACTTGACAATCTCATGACTGGAATATAAGATATCGTATACAAAACAGACAATCTGACCCTGGAAGAGAAAGAGCCTAAAACAGGCACAGCACAATTCAACATAGAGGTTTAACTGAGGAAGTCCTCAAATGATCATTATACTCCTCAATTACCAACTGAACCATTAGAATTGTTGCCATCCATCCATCCATCCATCCATCCATCCATCCACCCATCCATCCATCCACCCATCCACCGACCCATCCATCCATCCATCCATCCATCCATTCATCCATCCATCCATTCATCCACCGACCCATCCATCCATCCATCCATTCATCCATCCATCCATCCATCCATCCATCCATCCATCCATCCACCCACCCACCGACCCATCCATCCATCCACCCATCCATCCATCTACCAATCCATGCATCTTATCCATCCACCCGTCCGTCCATCCGTCCATCCATCCATCCATTCACCCATCCATCCATCCATCTGTCCATCCATCCATCCATCCACCCGTCCGTCCATCCGTCCATCCATCAATCCCTCCATCCATCCATCCGTCCACCCATCCCTCCATCAATCCATCCATCCA
>JAVDPK010001929.1:194968-209058 GCA_034780415.1 Cichlasoma orientale
TATCTATCTATCTATCTATCTATCTATCTATCTATCTATCTATCTATCTATCTATCTATCTATCTATCTATCTGATAGATAAGGAATACAGCAACAGAGTGAAAGGTAATGCAATGGGAGAAAATGTGAGGAAAAGGAAAGAATCATAGTGAAACCATATCGAACAAAGAGAGAGAGAAGAGTATGAATAAGAGGAAGGTAAAGGATAAAAAAAGCAAAGAATAGAAAAGGACAACAAAAGTTTGGGAGTAGGAGACAAAAGGATAGTTTGTTAGAGCACTGAGTAAATGAGGCTCAGTAAAAACAAAGATTGAAAACTAAAGCAGGAGTGAAGGGCTCAAAAGAGACTCAAAGAGCAGAAGGAATCAAACTCTTCTTCTGACAGAATTATACCTACAAATACAGTAACAATAGACGGTGACAACAATCATATTAATCATAAGTCTGCTTAAACGTTTGAAACGAGATAAGAAAATAATTTGGGGAGGTTACTGGTACTGAACCGGAAAAGCATCTTTTAGACATTTACTATGTCCTCTAAATATAAACTCTCCATATCATTAAACTCAATTAACACTTACATGCTTTTCATATTCTCTGCCTTCATAATATGGTGTGGGTCAAATCTTCCCTCATAGTAAGTGTCTACAACAAATGCTGAAGTCCAGATCTATAATGCATAAATAGCATGCCTGACATTAACAAACAAAGCAATATCTCAGAGAGCAGGAACCACGTTTTTGTAGAAAAACCTCGACTAAGACATGAAAACATAACAGCCAAAATGATTTAAATGCAATTTATTGAAAACGAAAATGGCAAGAAAAGTCTGGAACTGTTGGTATTCATTATAAAACCATGTATAACCAATACAACTGTGAAACACTGTCCTTGCTTCTGTAAAAAACTCATAACTAAAATTTATAATTATCAATATTAATTCAACATTAATTAACAGAGCGCAAAACTTGCTTACTGCAAGCCACTTGGTTCCTCGCACCCATTTCCCACATTGATGGAAATGGAAAGCATAGGTGTCACCAACTCCTCTGACCCTGGTTTTAATCTCTCACTAAACTCTGTTAGTTTAATCTCAGAATAACCTGCATTCACACACTGTACACGTGGAACACACAAACACACATATTGACCAATTAGAATGTTTTTTGGCTAATTAGAATCTCACTCACAAAAACTGAAGCACAAAGGGGGGGGTCTCTGCCGCACAGCCTCAATGTTTTCAGATCATCCATTAAAAATGTGTCAAGCAGCTGTAAGAGGAAACACGCAGTAAAGAGATGCAGTTTAATGATTGGACGAGGTGGCTGAGGTCCAGCGCCAGCTGCCTTTGTTGAGACAATCACTGCATCAGTCAGCGTGGCCATTCCCCTAACTCAATTATCCAGATAGACAACTTGTAAAAAATTAACGCAGTAATATTACAATGATGGAAACTGACCATAGGCCCAAACCTGTACTGTGTACCAGGCTTTTTAAGGTAAACATCAGAAAACAGGTTGACAGCCTCTAAAATGTTTAACACAGGAGTGTGTTTGGATCGACTCCCTTCTGGAAGCAGCTTCAAGTGCCACCTAGAGGAACTGCTGCTCTGGCTGCTGCCATCATTTCTAAGATCCGAAGGCTGGCCCTTTAAAGAACATAAAGAATGTAAAATGATCTGAACCTCGTGTCGGGGGCATCTTCTCTGTGAAAGTGACCGCCATGTCACAGCGATATGTGACTGTCGTGTTAGGCTGAAGGAACTCCAGTCTAAATGCTGAGAAGGAAGCTGAAACAAAACCATTAGAAACAGGCTGTGCCTCTCTTTCAGCAGGTCAGGTTTTACTACATGATGTAAATAATAGCCAATAACTTAAAGGTGTTTGATGCTGTGTACCACTCACTTGTATTCTTTACGAGAAGGCAGGGTGGGCATTCTTAACAAACTAACGTGTTATTTGTCATGAATGGTCTTGCTTTTCTTAACCTGTTTATCCATGCAACTGCAGAATGTTTATTTTTTAATTGTATTGTTATTATAATTATAAATATTGTTATTATTAAGTCTGGACAAACGTCAGTGTTGACAAAAAGTTTTGCAGGTGATTTTTATGACCTGAATCAGCTTTGACTGTCACAGGTTATTGCACGAACTAAAACACACGGACACGGTTTGTGTATTCGATCCTTTTCTAAAACGTAAGCTTAGTGATACACAAAGAATAAGCAGTGAGCAGACAGAACGGGATATTTCAGTTATATCAGACAGCCACATTTTCAGTTTTCTTCACCAACTCGTTCAATTCCAAATACTTTTAAGCTGTAAAATAAATATCACCAATAAGTCACGAGACTGAAATATGGGTCTCTCGTGCAGCTACAACCAAGAAGAAGCCCTAGAAGGAGAAACTCTCTCTCAGTCACTCCTTCTTTTGCATGACTTGATGTCCCGTCCCAGTCCCAGCGCCGCAGTTACGTAGTCAGTACTCTGTGAAAAAGTGGAAGTTAGGACACTTTATTAGTTTTCCCTTAAGTTAGGAGAGCTGATATAAGATACCGGGGAGCTCGGATGCTTATACTGTATACTGTGCTGTAGCACAGTGACTTAAGGCAGGGGTGGGCACCTCATTTTCCATGTGAGAAAATGGGACTGTTTTGGACATGCACTTGAAAGTAGTGGGGATATCTGCTTCCTAAATGATTTATGAACATAAAAACTTAATTAATGACAGTGTCACTTCTTGACCACTTGACAGTAAGATATAGAGAGATATAGAGTTTTATTATCATCAGCCTTTGAGAGCTCAGTGAGGAAGTGTGGAAACAAATGCAATCTTCAGTCATGCATTAAAGGAGTGGTCACTGGGCTGTGATACAATCAAAAACCACTTCCCCCTTTTCTCCGCAACTGTGCCAGCACTGTCTGCATCTGCCTGTGAGCCCAGAGGTCTGCTCAGTGGCCCATAGTACCAGCAAAACACTGTGGTTGTACTGGGCAGCTCCCAGTGTGAGAGCATGGAAGTAGGTAGAATGTGAAGTGGAGCAGCTCTCTCAGTGTGCACAGATCTCAGTTCCCCTGCTCTTGATAAACAGAGAAAAAAAATCTTACACATACACACTCACAGAAATGCAGATAAAGGCTGCTGTGGTTCTTTTCTCTCCCACAGCTCCTTTCATCTCCTCCATATCCTTTTTGTCCCATCTTTCATTTGTTCCCTGTAGAGTTTCCACTGGTAATTCTTCTCTTTCTCATTCTTTCTGTATTTTGTGTTCCTTGTCTTGATTCTTAGTTTTTTCCCTGTGTGTGTTTACCTTCCTCTTGGTGACAGGGTTCAGTAGAGCGTTGTCTCACCAGCCACAGTAACACTCATATAAGGTGGTGATTTTACCATTATGTAAATGACATCAGGAGAGCAACCTCATCTATTCTGATTGGCTGCTGCTCCCACTTTCCTGTGTGAGTGTGCATGTGAGTGTGGGTTCAAAATGAGCCAGCCATCAATAATTGTTTCCTCTGCGTCTGTCTCCTATCTTGTTCGTTGAGAGGTGTTGTCAGAAAGTCACTGTAAATTTGATGCATTCCTATGTGTATGTGTTTCATGTACTCGGATCCTTTCTCTTGCATATGGAACAACACTGACAGTGACAGTCATCACTGCCACATACATTAGAACAGGAACAAAGCCAGCATACTGTATACTCATTTATGAGCGCCAGGAGCTAAGTTGCAGTTATAATTTTGCTATAATTTTTCACGTCTTCTTTGATTAATAGTTACTTGGATGAAACATTTTTTTCTTTTTAGTTTTAAAATAATGAAATGATCATTAACAAGGTTTATTAAATCGTTAAGTGTTTTGAAAGCAATTATATGCATAGTTACAGTAAGGTTGCGACTGATGTTTATATGTAAATGGTCAAGGAAAACTGTGTAATGCATCTATAAATATTATTTAGATGGATGTTAGGACTTATCTCTTGGGTGATATTATTAGACAACGTTGCATACATTTTCATTGCTATGCAGATGACACCCAGCTTTATTTATCAATGAAGCCAGATGGTACAAATTAACTGTTTAACTTACAGGAATGTATTAAAGACACAAAGGCCTGGATGACCTCTAATTCCCATCCATCCATCCATCTATGTTCTTCTGTTTCTGCTGCTGGTTCATGGCATCAGCCTAGGCAGCAGCCTAAGCAGAGAAACCCACACCTCCCTCTCCCCACTCATCACCTCAAGCTCATCCGGGGGACCACAAGATATTCCCAGTCCAGCCGAGAAATATAATCTCTCCAGCGTGTTCCAGGCCTACCGTGGATCCTCCTCCTAGTAGGACATGCCCAGAACACCTCACCTAAGAGGCATCCAGGAGACATTCTACTCAGATGCCCAAACCACCTCAACTGGCTCCTTTTGCTAATTCTCATACCCACCATTTCACACTTGCCTGCGAACCACTCCAGTGCAAATGGTAGACCACCATCTGATGAAACCACCAGGACCACCTCATCCACACAAAGAAGACATGAGATTCTGAGGCCACCAAGGCAGAAGTCTTCCACCACTTGGCTATGCCTAGAAAATTATAGGCAGAATTGGTGACAAAGGCCAGACCTGGTGGAGTCCAACACCCACGGGAAATGAGTCCAACTGATTGCCGGCAATGTGGACCAAGCTCTCGTTGGAGTTGTTACAGGGACTGAATGGCCCAGAACAAGAGTCCAGACACCCCATACTCCCACATGGGATGCAATCAAATCCCTTCTCCAAGTCTACAAAACACATGTAGACTTGATGGGCAAACTCCCAATGCACATTCAAATATCCTTGAATGGATAAAGAGCTGGTCCAGCATTTTGTGACCAAGATGAAAACCACGTTGTTCCCCTTGAATCTGATGTTTGACTAATGCACAAACTATGCTTTCCAAGCACCCTGGCATAGGCCTTACCGGGGAGGCTGAGGAGTGTGATCCCCCGATAGTTGGAGCACACCCCCCGGTCCCCTTTCTTGAAGATAGGGCCCACCACCCTAATGTGCCAATCCAGAGACACTGTCCCAGATCTCCATGCGACGCTGCATAGACGCATCAATCAAAGCAGCTCTACAACATCCAGAGCCTTCAGGATCTCAGGGTGAATTTCATCCACCCCAGGGACCCTCCCACCAAGCAGTTGTTTAACTGCCACAGTGTCATCCCCCTTGTTCCCAGACTCTGCTCCCTCTACAGATGGTGTGTCAGTGCGATTCAAGCTTGGCTTGCCTGTACCCATCAGCTGCCTCCAAAGTCCCACAGGCTAACTGACAGAACTCCTTCAGCTTGATGTCTCCCTTCACCTCCAATTTCCACTATCTGTTTTGAGGATTACCACCATGACAGGCACCAACCACCTTGCAGCCACAGCTCTGTGCGTCAGCCTCAAAAATGAAGATGCGGAACATGGTCCACTCAGACTCAGTGTCCTTAGCCTCCCTCTGAATGCTGTTGAAGTTCTGCCGGAGGTGTGAGTTGAAGAGCTTGCGGACTGGGGCCTCTGCTAGGTATTCCCAGCGCACCCTCACTCTATGTTTAGATGCTCCAGGTCTGTTCAGTATCCTCCCCAACCACCTGATCTAATGCACCACCAGGTAGTGATCAGTTGACAGCTCAGATCCTCTCTTTGCCCGAGTGTCCTGAACATACGGCTGCAAATCTGATGATACAATTACAAAATTGATTATTGTCCTGCGACCTAGGGTGTCCTGGTGCCACATGCACTTATGGGCATCTTTATGTTTAAATATGGTGTTTGTTATGGACAAACTGTGGTTTGCACAGAAGTCCAATAACAGAACGCCAACCTGGGCCAGGTCAGGTAGCCGTTCCTCCCAATCACGCCCCTCCAGGTTTCACTGTTTTTGCCCACGTGAGCGTTGAAGTCTACCAGTAGGATGATGGAATCGTCAGATGGCACGCCCTTGAGCACCCCACCCAGAGACTCCATGAAGGCTGGGTAGTCCGTCATTTGCTGTGTAAGCACAAATAATAGTTTAGACCTGTTCCCTGGTCCAGCTGGTCTGATATACTTGCTTACATTTCTCTTCTACTTAAATCTTCAGAACATCACTTTCCTATAAAATACAAAACATTTGAGATAAGAATTTCTATCTCATTGAAAAGAAAAAAAAGCTATTCTTCGTAATTCTTGTAATTCAGTACAGTAAAGCCAGCAGATTAGCTTTATATATGATTTTAATTACAGTTTGTTTTGCTTCTTGTTGTTTTGCTGAAAAAAATTAGAAGGAACACTTTTTAATCAGGGTGTGTCATCAAGTCAAATAAACATTTGGGATACTGACGTGGTCAGCTAAGTAGCAGAGAGGGTTGTTAATCAGTTTTAGCTACTTAATGAAATTTACAACAGGTGCACTAATGAGGCAACAATGAGACAAAACAGGAATGGTTTTACAGGTGGAGGACACTCACATTTCCCCCCTCCTCTTTTCTTTTTCACTAGTTTTACATTTGGCTATGGTCAATGTCACTACTAGTGTGTTGCCAGTTTGCTGAGTTAACCAGCTCAGTCTCCAGAGCATAGAGGAGACTCCAGGAACGAGGTAATTACTCTAGGAGAGCTGTACAGGATTGAGGAGGGCCCTTAACCCATCAGCAGGACCAGTATCTGCTCCTTTGTGCAAGGAGGAACAGGATGAGCACTGCAGAGCTACAAAGTGACCTCCAGCAGCCACTGGTGTGAATGTCTCTGACCAAACAATCAGAAACAGACTTCATGAGGGTGGCCTGAGGGCCCGACGTCCTCTAGTGGGTGCTGTGCTCAGTGCTTGGTCCCATTGACATTTGCCATAAATATCAGAAATGTCAGCTGCACCACTGGCACCGTGTGCTTTTCACAGATGAGAGCAGCTTCACCCTGAGCACATGTGACAGATGTGAAAAGGTCTGGAGAAGCCGTGGAGAACGTTATGCTGCCTGGAACATTGTTCGGCATGACCAGTTTGGTGGTGGGTCAGTGATGTTCTGGGGAGGCATATCCATGGAGGGACACACAGACCTCTACAGGCTAGGCAACTACACCCTGACTGCCATCAGGTTTCAGGATGAAGTCCTTGGACCTGTCAGACCCTACGCTGGTGCAGTAGGTCCTGGGTTCCTCCTGGTGCACAACAATGTCCTGCGTGTGAGAGTATGCAGGCAGTTCCTGGAGTATACAGGAGCCATACAAATTACTGAGTAGTTGCAATGACGTTTCAGCAAAATGAACTAGCCTGCCACATCATTTTTTCACTTTGATTTTCAGAGTGTCTTTGAATTCAGCCCTCTGTAGGTTCGTAATTTTAATTTCAAACAATGTGGTAAAAATCAAAAATGCGGTATTCTTTCATTCCTCACACATTACTCAGTTCATATCATATCTAGCACGATATTTTTCCCAGTGAGATCTGATGTGTTGTCAAGGTGTTCCTTTAATTTTTTTGAGTCGTGTGTTTCAACAGTAGTTCTCTGTGAGGTGAACTCAGCCATAGTTCTTCTCCAATCAAGACAACACATAATCAATCACTGCCAGCTCCCAGCTAAACTGAAAATGCCCTGGGGGTTAAAGGAAGTCACACTCCTCATTTATGCTCAGATTGCTCATATTCAGCCTGTATCTTCCAATAGTCGACATCTTATTGAGAATTATGCAGTGAGGTTTCCACAGCTCATTTCAGCTTGAAATGACTGAGAATTACACAGCTTACTCACACTATGATCACTTGCTGTGGTCTTCCTTCATATTTTGCTCGTGTTGTATTTTTAGGAAAATCAGGATGAAAGCTTTCAGAAAGCAATATCTCCTTCTCTGCCAGCACGGTCCATTAATTAACATGCAATGGATTCATTATCTCACTGCACCAGCAAAGACCAAAGTGGCAGTGAAAGAATTTTCCTAACAGGTCTCTGTGAAACTGAGTGTCAGTGGGACTACCTGTATGGGTTGAACAAACAAAAACAAACTATTAGCTGCTGCATCAAGGTCACACTAATAATGTAGTGTGATGTTGCCATCCTGTGGAATTTATAGGAGAAAAAACTGCTGAATTGCTACTAACGATAACACGAGTGATGCTGTCTCATAGGGTATAAAAGGCAATGCATCATCACTGAAGGCAGAGTCAGTGCAACCAGAGTACAAAAAAAGAATACAAAATGATCCATTAGGTTCAGCTTAGCAGGCAGAGATTCTTTTCTATATCTGTTACTGAGGATCTTAACATGAAAAATAAAGATCATTAAAAACTCCTGACTCTCGTGCGTTGGCCTCACCTCAGGATTAACTTCGTCATCTTTGAGTTTGTGAACGTGATTGTTTTTATGAATCTGTTGAACTATTTTTGCGCATTCAGCATCAGATTTCACTGTATTATTTTTATTATATGAGTCTACTGTCTGCACTGAGTGTCGAGAAAGTTCAGGTCTGCAAAGTAAACGGTGGACCTTAGCTAAAGGTCTGAGTTGTTGTGTATTTGCTCTGTTGTGTTTGCAGTGCAGCTTCTCGGGTTATATTTAACTTCATAATAGAACAGCAAAGCTGTGACACTACTGCCATCACTCTTATAGTAATCACTGTGGTTATTACTCCAATGATGTCACTGTGGTAATAACCACAGCAACCCACTGACTGATTTTTCTCTCAGCTTGCTTTTTGCTAGTGTCCTTGTGACTGCTGGTTGCGTGACACCGTACCTGCAGCCTGCTCAGGATTGCAAATCCATGCACGGTGTTGCAAGAAGGTTGGTTGTGTCTCCCAGCAAAGGCTCAAGTGTGGAGAAGATACCAGGAGATGGGCTGTTACATGCAAAGAGTTGGACAGGGCAGCAGAAGGGCATGAGCCCAGCTGCAGGACTGCTACTTTCTCCTTTCTGCAATGAGGTCTGTTAGAAACAGACTCCGTGAGGGTGGCACGAGGCATCCTTTAGCGGGACCAGTCCAGCACCGTGCAGCTCGATTAGCGTTTTCCCAGAACAGCAGAGCTGGCATGTCTGCCAGTGTCTCCCCATTCTCTCCACAGATGTGAAAAGAGTGTGACGATGCCATGGCAAATGCTATGCTGCCTACAACATCATCCAGCATGATAATGAGTGTTGGCAGTGGGTCAGTGATTGTCTGGGATGGATATCTTTGGAGGGTTGCACAGACCTCCACATGTGAGGCAATGCAGCCCTGAGTGCTGAATTCTCAGACCGTAAACTGCTGCAGGGGATCCTGGGTAATGACCTGGCCTCATGTGGTCAGAGTTTAGTAGCAGTTCCTGGATAATGAAGGCCGTTGATTGGTAAGTTATGTACTGATGCATACTGATGGTGTTATTTTAGCTCTGAACTCTCATTTTTAGGGTTGATGATTTTGTTTTCCACTGACTGTTGTTACGCCATTTTACACAATGTCAGTGAATATTTTAAACTATTTCATTCATCAAGATCAGATGTGTGATTTAAGTGCTTCCTAATCTTTTGGAGCTCTGCAGATATGAAGAAGTACATGTCTGAAATTTTGCTGCAGTTGTTTGTTGTTTGCTTGCTAGTTTGATTTTGTTTGTTTTTCTGTTTGTGTTTGTTTTTTTATTGTGTTGCTCTTGTGGTCAATCCTAAGGTCAAACATGATAAAAAATAGTGAATGCACAGCACTAAATACTAACTGATATTAAAGTATGCCCAAAACTCCTACGCCAAAGCAGGAACGGAACACACTTAAAATACTTTGTTTGACTCTGTGGATCATCAGTCCACCGTCTCACCGTTCTAAGACAGATGCACCGTACGACATAAGACCCCACGACAACGTGAGTACTGCGGTGTACTGTGAGTACACCAACTGCACAAGTGGTCCGAAAAATTCAGAAAAACACATTCTGATGATTCCATATGTAAATGGAGTGTTACTTCCATCCAAATGCACATCTTTCTAATCTGAACTCCGCGTCCTTCCTCCTCTGTGCCATAGACAAATATTCAAAAAGCCTACACTGAGTGCCCTTCACACTTTTCAAATACTCATTTTTTCTGTGAGGACTGGCAGTTGAGAATCTCAGGAGCAGCTGTCATTCCACTTGTACCTTGTAAGAACCAAGAGACATCAACATGATTCCTTTTCTGTCCTTCTTATAATGGCTTTAAATGAGCGAAATATTAAAGAAATTACAATGATGTCTTTTCATAATGGATAAGTGCTATTTGCGCACTATGAAAATAATAATTAGCGACTGAAAGGTGACACTCAAGTGTGTTTTATTTAGTTTTGATTAAACGATGAGCTATAAAACCTGAATTGCCTGCTTTTATTTCCCACATTGATTATGAACATTTTTCTCTTTGACAGTACGTTTCAATGATTTTACCACAGTAACAGTAAGTTCAGCGGGACTCTAATTCACACTGAACTGAAAATCATGTTTCAGGTGCTATCAAAGGCAATTCTTGTCCAAATCATTTACTGTTAAAGGCGTGCTGGAGTTTGCATTCGTGTGCTTCCAAATCAACCTTCAAGTGCACTTCCTGTCCTGGCATCTCACTGGCCCGTTGTCTCCGCAGTTCACGCACTTGGCTGTAATCAGCATTGAAGAACACAGCTGTCTGAAAATCAAGATGTTTCTCCGTGAGCCATATATGGAATGCTATTGGGCTTCCCGTGCAAACGTTAGCAGGAACTGTTGTCAGAGAAAGCAGGGCTCTGTAACAATGGCTGCCCATTTTAGCCACATCAAAACTATCTGTGTTTTCAGTCATCAAGCTGGCACTTTGGAACAGCAGTGCGTATCTATATCTCAGAAAGACTCTGCTTTTTGTAAGCTACATCAAAGCAGCTCCGCTCTCCTTCTGCCTAAGCCGAGGACTTTTAATGACGCCTTTTTTGGTTGTGTGGCACAGTGCCATGTTGAAACTCTGTGTAATTACTAATAGCAGATATAGAGTTCCAGGGCACGATTCTCTGCCAATCTCGCAGGCACCTTTCTGGGCACAGTGCACCGTATCACACAGGCTTCTCATTTCAGATTCACATCAAAGTCACCCATCTCAGCTTCTGCTAAAAAAGAACTCTTTCAGTGTGTTCAGGTTTGAATTAGCTATGGCTTGAATGAAGGCATTTATTAAGACATTTTCACCACTGAGTAGACATTTGAACCACATCAAACACGCACAGTGTTTGGCACTGCCCATCAAAAGTGAACCGGTGCCTTGGTCGCCATTATATGAGCTCTATCACACGATTACACTCTCCCCACTGAAATCAAAGCTACCTGTCTTCAATCCAGCACACACCCAATATAACCAAGAAGGCACTTGCATGTTTTTCTTCTTTGTGTAAACGTATGCACTCTTGTACAGAGTCACTGCTTTTGCCATTGTAGCAAAAATTTATTCAAATAAGTAGCAAATTAACTTTTTCATAAAGCTGTTATCAGTGAGACGGATTGTGACAAACTGACTGAATCAAGTTTTTACATAATACAGAAGTGTGACAAATGAGGTGCTTCTCAGGCACATGTGACTTCACTCACACAGTTCTCTCATATATGTGAGGCTGCACAGGGTGAAATCATTTTAATTACTTTTAGGGTTAGAGCCTACATGTAGTAACGAGATGTCTTTACTAGTTTTAAGAACTTGTTAAGTCATTTTGCTTTGCAGTGCCATTAACATCACACAGAAATATTTGGAGTCATTTCTAGTAGGGTTGATTTTTTTAATAATCGAGTATTCTATCGATTATTCCATCGATTAATTGAATAATCGGATAAATAATTTTTTGTATTAACAGTTCATCTGCATATTTTAACTTCCGTACTGCAGATGTTTCTCTGTGTGAAACAAACAGCGGTGGATGGAGCAGCTACAAAGTTCTCTGATCTTCATGTTGCTGATCAGGTGGTTGATGAAGGACCTCCAGCTGTGTCCCAGTAAAGGTTTTAAGGTGGTTACAGGAACAAGCGCTGCAGCTTTGGACGCCAGAAAAACGTCTCGTTTTGCTCCGCCTGAGCTCACCGTCTCAGTAAAGGCCCCGCCTCCTTGTGCTTACCGTGTACTGAATGGGTGACTGCGGGGGGTACTCCTGGGAATGTAAGGAATACTGGGGGAACAGTGTTGAGACATTCAAAGAAGTAGGCTAGTTTGTGTTGGTGTGCTGGATTGACCCACTAAACAGTTTGTATAAATCTGAGTTCACACATTTATTGTAACATTTTTAACATGCAAGCTTGTGTGACTGTAATGAAGACAAAAGCAACACTGTAGCTTTGTTTTAGCGAAGCAGACACAGTTATAGTTGTGCTTTTATTGTTTGTGTTACTGAGCTAGACAGTCCTGAACTTGTTCCTCTTTAGGGGTTTTGGACCCTTAGCTTCTAGCTACAGAAGCTATGGGTACAACAGCTAGGTATGTAAGTTTGGATAATACAGACTATAGTAAACAGTGGCCAGCTCAATTTTTCTTGTATATTTGTGAGAACTGTCTGCACAAATGTTTTAAAATATTTTTTTATTTATCTGAACAAACTACATAACTCAAATTAAACCTCTGGGGTTGACGAACACACTGATGCATACAAATGACAGTTGATTTAAGATAGCATAGCAGCAGCAGGACGCAACATCAGTGAGTCTCCACTTCATCATGAGCTGAAAGCGCAGACTTCAAACCAGTTTTTAAATTGTGTTGATAGGCCAAGTAAAACCAGAGTTAATAAATTTACGCCGTTCATTTTCCTATATATTTTCCTCATGTTTGACGTGCGTTTTGTGCAGGAAAAAATGGTAAAAACGGGATCTTCACTAGCAGGAAAGGCTCACGAGCAAACAAACAAAACAAACGAAATCATGACATCATCTTTTGTGTTGGCGGAAAAATGCACCATATTAGCCAATTAAAACATTATATGGCAACATGTGGCATTTGGTTGCTGAGTCTCAGATTTCTCAGTATGTCAAAATGAAATAAATCACTGCACAGTCACACATGTGAACACAGTGATACCAAACAAGACAAGGTAAAGAGTTTTTATGGTGAACTATATAAGTAAAGTCAAAAGTAGTCAAAACGTCCATGGTACCCCCAGAGGGTTAAAGAACCCAAAAGATAATGTTGTGTCCTCGACAGGTTTGGTTTTGCCAGACGACAGGAACAAAATAAAATTTCCAAATACTGCTCAAATGTTGGGTCATGGGTCGGGGCGGGCTCTGTTTCCAGATGGTTCAGTGGGCCGGCGGTTGTGTCTCCGCCTTCGTGGCTGCTGCCAGGGAGCACACCTGTGGCTGGGTAACCAATCAGGGCTTGGAGTATTTAGGAGTGGCTGAGATGATGACTCACCGCCAGATTGCATAGCCTCCACGGCGGTACCACAGCTAGCTCGTTTTCTGTGCGTAACTCTTATCTGCCCGTCAGCAGCCTTAATGCTCATTAGTTTGCTCCTTTTCGCCGGGCGCCCATTACTGTAATTACACACCTGCTCTGCCCCGCCACGGAGCCAGCGTTACTCAGCCACCGCCTTTCCAGCCTCCACTGCCTCGCCCTACGACTCACACCAGTCTGCCCTCACCCCACCACCGGACCCTGGAAACACTCTGCAAGTCCAAACTCTGACAAATTCCCCCCGAGGCCTCGCTTCCCAAGGCCCACCTCCCAAGCCCGTTCGCTCCTGTAATCCCACATGCACCATGCTGCCTTTGGTAGTGATGTGCAGATCGATATTGAAATATCGATACTTCCGATACAAGGCCTTTATGCTTTCAAATCGATTCTCAAATCCAAGTATCGATACTTTCAATACTTCAGACATTTGAGATGCTGTATGCTCAAGAACACATTAGAAAGTAACTAAATTATTGAGATCTTGCCTTAATGAGACGGGGTTGATGGGAACTACTTTTTCTTCCGCCTGGTAAGTGCGTAATGCGTAAGGACTTAGTGCCCAAGTGCAGCTTGCTGCTGCTGCTCACTCACTCAAATATAGACACAATGGTTAATGGTCATGTGTGGAGATATTTCAGCTCCAAAAATAGCCAAGTTGGACAGATTAATTACAATAAGATAAGTAATGAAATAAACACGTT
>JAVDPK010001929.1:236699-248922 GCA_034780415.1 Cichlasoma orientale
CTCTCTCCGCTGGCGGATTTCACAGAGCTTTTGTCAGTGTGTTTGTTCCTGTTTGTTAAATGATCCCGAACCTATCATCTTACTTGTTAGTAGAATGATCAGCGAGTCAAGTCCCTGATTCTGTTTCCGTTTGGTTGCTTCCTGCTTTATTTTGATAGTCATTTGTCTCGTGTGCCTTGTATTTAGTGTTACTTCCTTCAGCTGTGACTCAGACTCAGACTCAGCTTCATTGTCGTTCACTGAGACATAGTGCGAATGAAATGTAGTTTCTCAGTGTAGGTCAGATGATTATAGTAGTAATATACTATAGTATAGTAATAAATAAAATAAAAATTTGATAAGTATAGAAAAACTAGATAGCTAAACTAGAATAAGAACACACTAAACTAAAACTAAAAATGGTCTGAAGGTGCAGAGGTGAATAACAAACAGCAGCTGAATAGAAGAATAACTTATTTATTTATTTATTATTTATTTTCATTTGTGACAGGCTGGCCACCTGTGCAGCTGGGATAGGCTCCAGCAGGTGGTGATGACACTCTCCACCACACAGCCGTAGAAGGACCTGAGGATGTCTGTCTTTGGGCCCGCCCTCTTAAACTTCCTCAGGAAGTCAAGCGTTGGTGGGCTTTCTTTATTACAGCTGTGGTGTTGGTGCACCAGGGGAGTGTGTTGGTGAGGTGTACACAGATGTACTTGATGGAAGGGACCATTTCCACCGCTATTTCCTTAATGTAGAGAGGAGGGGGTGTTGCACCAGTCCTATGAAAATCCACCACCATCTCTTTGGTCTTCTGGATGTTGAGGATAAGGTTGTTGTCTTTGCACCAGCGTGTCAGATCTTCTGCTTCCTGCCAGTACGCTGACTCGTCCCCGTGGCTGATGAGACCAGCCACCACTGTGTCATCTGCGGACTTCACTATGAGACTGTTCTTGTAGTGAGGTCTGCAGTTGTGGGTCATTAGTGTGTACAGCACTGGCCTGAGCACACAGCCCTGAGGGTAGCCATGATGATGGTGGAGGATGTGTTGTTGCTGATTTTGACCCTCTGTGGCCTGCAGGTCAGGAAGTCTAGGATCAGTTGCATAAGGATGAGGAGGTTCCCAGTGCTGCCAGCTTGCACACCAGTTTCTGCAGGATGATGGTGTTAAATGCAGAACTGAAGTCCAGGAATAGCAGCCTCACATAGGAGTCCTTGTTGTTCAGGTGAGTGTGAGTGAGTACCTAACAGCCTGTATGCGAACTGGTGGGAGTCCTCTGCCGCACGGTGGTCTGCCTCAGCTGCCTCATCACCAACCTGTCGAAGCACTTGGTGACAGGGGTGAGTGTAACGGGGCCGTAGTCACTGAGGCATGATATTGCAGAGGTTTTTGGCACAGGGATGATGGTTGATGCTGTAAGGCATGATGGAACTCTAGCTTGGGACATCGAGGTGTTAACTATATCTGTCAGACACCTGGTGTGCACAGTCTCTAAGAACGCTGCCTGGGACCCCATCAGGGCTGGAGGCCTTCCAGGGTTGACCCTCTACAGTAGCTCACAGGTCAGACTCAAGGCCCGCAGGCTACATCTGGCCCACAATCTAATTTTATACAACCCGCGAGATGATTTAATTTAGTTATTATTAATAGCCCGCGGTAAACAGCGCTCCCACCACTTACACTACAAATCCCACAAAGCACTGCAACAGCTGCCACTCAGGCCAAGACCTGTGCGCTGTATGACATTCTGATCAGTGATCAGCAGATAAAAACATCAGTCAGCACTTTTTATAGTAACATTTAAGCTGCCTGACCCCCAAAATGGCCAAATGAGAAGTGGAAAACAGGAATTTTCCAAACAGGTGGAGGCAGAGGACCTGACCGCTGACATCGGAGGTAAACGGTCCGTCTCTTTTCCTCGCCTGCTACGTTCAGGGAAAAGAGCGGATACGGGAGAAGATGCAGAGGGAGACCTGCACAGGTGAGCTGACAGTGCGTCACACAGCAGGAAACTCTGCAGCAAAGTCCTGAAGACAGAACGCGTCATGATCACCGTAACACAGACAGAGAACTTTATAAGAGGCAAAGCTTTAAATCACCGGCAGTTTCAGAGAAAATAGTTTCTGAATGTGGTGACGTGCCTTATCACACAGGTGAGATGAGCTACCTGAGCAAATCTGTCAGTTCATAGAAAGTAAAGTAAAGCAGCTTCAGGAACGGGACCGCGTGATTACACAGCTGCGTTTTTTGCTGATAAGCTGGACACACTGCGCAGTTTACGCAGCGTTTTTCTGACTGTGAATCGCAGAAATTCAAATCACAGTTTTTACCTGAAAATTTTGCAAATTTTCATCAGCTTGAAATATTAATTGTTCATGATGTTTCGAAGAAAAAATATAATTTTATTTTTTATTTAATGTGTTGAGGAGAACGTTGCATTATTCTGACCATTCAAATTCATGTTGCTGATTAAAATTATTATTTTTAATGCTGTTCGACCCGCGACTCAGACTGTGGCTTCGATTTTGGCCCGTCCTGTGACTGAGTTGGACGCCCCTGCTCTGGCTCCTGCTGTGCTGTATTTTAACGGTGTTTTACTGATAGCAGTGGTGCCAACTTTAACACTAACACTGAGAGCTAGAGAAGCTGGTGCACTGCTGCCTTCTTCCCTTCCCTTGATTACCTCCTGTGAGTATTTGAGTCCTGCCTTTCCCTTCAGTAGTTGTCACAGCGTCTGCTTGTAATTCCTGCACTTCTGTTTCAGAGTCTGGACTTTGCTCCTTTTGTTTATGGACTTCTTCACTCAACCTAATTACAGGCTAGTTTTTCAATTACCTGTTTGCCTGCGAGTCCTGCATTTGGGTCCCCTTATTGTTACATTTCATGAAGGAAGTGTACAAAAACTCTCTATTGAAAGTATTACTGAGAAGGGTGCTGAGACATTGTACCACTAACATCATATTACATCAGCATTCCTTTTCTTAGGGTAATGTAATGGGAACAGTACATGAAATGTTTTAATATGAAAAAAGTCACTTGTGAGTATAGCATTAAATATTATCAACTCATTAAGAGTGTCATTGACATTGCAGCTGACCTGCAGCTGCTTTAAGTCTTCTGTACATAATAGACTGAGTGCCACTTATTTCAGAGTTATTATCAGAGCAATAGAGATCTATAACAGATAGGCTATAAAAATAAAATATAGACACTTCAAATAAGGCTGCTGATGCTGAATGCATGTATATTCCTGTGATAATGTGTGACACATGCTTTGTATTACTAACATATAGCTCAGCAGCTTTTACATAAACATTTCTTCAGAAGAGAATCTATATTTCTATTAGAAACTCTGAATATAACTATACCACACCAGGTTTGTGTTCAGCAGGACTTATTATTGCAATCTAGCCAGGTTACAAGGTTAAACATCAAAGCCACACACCTAACTGACAAGGGTGTTATCGTTTCCACTTCCATGAGTTTGCCAGTACACATGTGGATTTCAAAGTACTACAACAGGAATGGCTACTCAGCAGTGGTACAAGTAGTCACTCCAGCTACTTTATACACCCATCCTCTTGTTGCAGGGGGACTGGAGCCTATCCCAGCTGTCATAGGTCAAGAGGCAGGGTACACCCTGGACAGGTCACCAGCCTGTCAATGACACAGAGAGACAGACAACCATTCACACTCAATCAGGAATCACCAATTAACCTCACCGCATGTCTTTGGACTGTGGGAAGAAACCGGAGTACCCAGAGAGAACCCATGGAGAGATGGAGAGAACATGTCCGGGCCAAGGAGGATTCGAACCCAGCCCTTCTGTGAGGCAGCAGTGCTAACCATCACACCACTGTGCTGCCTTCCAGCAATCCATGCACTCAAAAGTTATTCTTTGCCCTCATAAACATGATGCAAAAGTAAAATGCAACTGACATATATAAGATCAAAGGTTTATTTATTAATAATTAATCCTTAACAAAAATATGCTTGGCATAACCGAATGTATGCCACACAAGTAAATGTCATTTGACCAGATTTCATTAAATTTAATTTTTTACATTGTATTCATGCAACAAAAATATTTGGAACATTTACATGTAATCAAATTACTCTTAGGCATAAATATTTCTTGTGTGTCCACACTTTATAAGTGCTACTTAACCCATTAATCTTGCCCCCCCCCCCCCCACCCCCGAATCACAAAGCCATATCACAACCTATGTGACAAAATGAGGGAGACCATACATAGTCTTAGGCTACTATTAAAAGGTTTAATTAAATAAAGAAACCAAAGATTAGTTGCAATGTCTGAGTGCAGGGTAGAACCCTAACCCTCACTGAACAGCTGTTGCTCAGAATTCTGGGTATACAAATGCTTCATCCTAACAACATTGTTTCAGGTTTTGTTTTGCTAACAGACCTGCCATATACAGTCTGTGCTGAAAACCACTGACATAATCTATCAAATCTGCAGGTGATTCATCTGATAATTATTTATCCCAAAGCACTGCTAAATGTCCTTGTACCCTGTGACCAAAGACTAAGTCATTAGGGCTGAACCCTGTACTCTCCCGACACTCTCTTTGTTTCTGCGCAATAAGCACGCAACATAGACTTAAGTTTGACAGAGTTGTTTGAAAGCACCTTGGCTCTGCGGGTGATAAGGACAAGGGAGCCTTTATAGCACAGCATCACGGCCATGATCAGACAGGGCCTAAAGGCCCCATTTGCAAACCATTGCAACCCTGAGCTGTGCCCTTATCACAGCACAAGCTGTAAAGATATCCCTTTTGTTTAGAGTTGCAGACTTAACAGGTGGAGAATCGTTAGTCCAGACTCGATTTACAGTCAAATCATTCCCCAAAATCTCCTCTATGCCTTCAATAAGGAAAGCAGATCAAACTCCAAGGTGGACATCACCATCCATAAGCAAATGGGAAATGGACAGTTTTATATAGCACTTTTCTACTCTACATGAGCACTCAGAGCACTTTATTAGGGCACACAGCAGCAGTGGGGCCACACAAGGTCGTTACCCCCATTCCCCACACAAGCACACACTCCCCAGTATCAGTGTCCTGAGAAAAGGGCAGCACTGAAGCTAAGATAAATGAATCCTTTGGTCCTATGTCACACAGGATTTTTACCTGGACTTTATTACTTCCTGTGAGCCTCACAGAAAGCTTCAAAACCTGAATATATTTCTCTGTTTCAGATTTAATGGAATCAAGGACTTCCTTGGAGACAACTGAAATTGTGGTAATGCTGAGAGCAGCAGGTTTAGCATGTTTGCTTGCACGAGCCAACTTGGTATTTAATAAAGGACATTCTGCTTTTTTTTTTATTATTATTATTCTATTTTATTGTAGAATGAGACACCAAACATAGAACAGGACATAGTGTGGAGACAATGCACTGACAGAAACCAAACACACAACTAAACAAACAAAAAAAGACAAAAAACTTGCTTTCCAAGCCCCTCATCCTACACTTCCTGTTTCATGGCAAATTGCCTTGCCACCGGGGTGTGCTGTTAAACGAAAACTCACAGTCACTCATCATCGAGATCTGATGTTTATTCAGACCACTTTTGAGGTGGATTGGGTAAAACTGGGAGGAGCAACATGATATTTCCAGTTCCCACTAGGTGGCGCTCTAACTATTATGAACCATATGCATGTCAATGCTTTCAGGGCAGGAGTCTTATCAAACCACTGAAGTTTGGTGCACATTGGGTAATGTGGCTTTAAGTTACAGCCATTTTGTTCTTCATGGCAAAACATTGAAATTCTCCATGCTGCGAGGGTCACGCCCTTCGATGAAAAGTCACAGTTTTGATGACAATGAAACACCAACTCCTCAAGGCTTTCCTGAACAAATTTGAGATGGTTCTGCTCAACCACCTTGAAGCTGTACCTCAACGTGTAAAACATGACATTTCCTGTTCCTACTGGTGGTGCTGCAACTATCATTAAATAATGTCATATAGATGTGTTCAGAGGCAGACCCTTAACACACGTGAGAAGTTTGGGACAGATTGGATAATGTATATGTGAATGACAACCAATTAAATTTTCATGGCGAATGATCAAAATCCACTGTGGCGCCACGGCCACGCCCTCCACCAAAAATTCACTATCAGATCTGCCCGTGCCTGTAGTTTAGACTGACCAAATATGAAGCTGATCCCATCAAAATCCTAGGAGTAGTTAGAAAAAAGTATGATGGCTGGAAATCACCAAAAAAGCTTAATTAATTCAAAATGGCAGACTTCTATCATGTTACAGACTTGTTACGGACTCGTTTCCAGTGGGTTTTTGGACTCCACCAAGGCTACCCTTTGTCATCAATCATGTTCATAATTTTTATGGATAATAATTTCTAGGTTTCGCCAATCAGCAGAAGGCTTCAACCGTGGTTCAGTTCGAGTCACATTAATTTTATTTATATTGCATCAAATCACAACAAACAAACACCTCAAGGCTCTTTATACTGAAAGGTAACAGTACAAAGAAGCACTTAGCAACAGTGGGAAGGAAAAATTCCCTTTTAACAGGAAGAAACCTCTGACAGAATCAGACTCTGGGAGAGCCAGCCGTCTGGGGAGGAGAGGACCATAGGAAACAGGACAAAACACATGCTGTGGAAGAGAGACAGATTAATAATAACTAATGATTAAATGCAGAGTGGTGTATAAACACAGAGAGAGTGAAAAGAGGTGAGTGAAGGAAAAACAGTGCATCATGGAAACAGCCCAGCAACCTAGGCCTATTGCAACATAACTAATGGAGGGTTAGGATCACCTGATCCAGCCCTAACTCTAGGCTTTATTGAAAAGGAAAGTGTTTATTCTGATTAGGTTCATAATTTTTATAGATAGACTTTCTAGTGGCAAAAGACTTCTGCCTTGGTGGCCTCAGAATCTCATCTCTGCTTTTTGATGATGTGGTCCTGTTGGGTTCATCAGATGGTGCTCTCCAGCTTGGACTGGAGTGGTTCACAGCCAAGTGTGAAATGGCAGGTATAAGAATCAGCATCTCCAAGTCTCAGTCCACAGTTCTCTGTAATTTAAATATTTTCTTGTTCTTGTTTCTTGTTCTTCTTTCTTGTCCATAGGTTGTTGTAGTTGTAACCTTTTGATTAGATATTGTATTTGATTGGTTATGAAATAATGATTAAAGTTTGGTGCTTCAAGTCCAATGTGTAACTTCTTTTTTGTAGTGTTGATATAGCAATTTTGGGTTTCTTGTTTTTCCAATGGAATTTTGTAATTAATGGACTGAGTGATTTAAACCAGTTGTCTGTGGTTTCTATCGGGAGCATTGAGACTAGGTAATTAGTTTGAGGTAGGATTTTGATTTTATTTTCATTTTGACTGTTGCAATTCATCCAATTAATGATAGTAGAAGATTCCACAACATGTATAGTGATCTTCAATCTTTTTTAACAAAGGAGTATAATTGAGGTTAAAAAGTTCTGACGGCCTCGGGGCATTATTAATACCTAGACGTTTAATGTTCCCATTGTGAAGTGGGTGGGAAGGATGCTGAGCTGTACAGTTCAAGGCATCATCAGAGGGTAGCAGTAGGTTTCGTGTAATGAGTTTTATGGGTCTTGTAGACATAATAATAAGTCATCTGCATAGAGACTGATTTTTGTGTTGTGAATTGTTATCTTGTATTCCTTTAATTTTGTTATTTTGGCATATTGCTGCAGCGAAAATTAAATGAAAATGCAAAGATGAAGAGAGTGGGCATTCTTGTCTGATTCCCTGGTGAGTGTGAAACTTTGTGATGTATCCCCATTTGTGGTTATTGTGGTCCTGGGTGCTTTTATCCAATGGATGAATGACTACGAACTGTGCACCCTACACGGCCTGTGTAGGGTGCTGAATAGAAATGTCCAGTTTACTTTATGAAATAATAATAAATATTATGAAATAAAGTTTCTGCATCTATTGATACTACTATGGTTTTATTTTTTTGCTTTGGGGTGGGACTTAATGAGTTTAATTATATGCAAATATGCAAATGGTTATAAAATTTGCCTGATGTGTTTCTAGATTTCTGCTAGAAATCTATCAGAGATTTTTTTTTTTTATTTGGCATTTTATTTAGTTCTTTATGCAGTTCATTAATACTGATGGGTTCATCTAGAATAGAATAGAATAGAACTTTATTGCCATTGACATACAACAAAATTAATTATTATACATACAACAAAATTCCGTTCAGAACAGCTATCTAAGAGGACATACAAGCTAACATGGGGGGAGGGGAGGGGGGGGGGTCTGCAGCTGCAAGATTTAATGGCACCGCCACCACAATCAATCCCAGGAAGAAAAGAAAACAATCAACAAAACATGTTTGGTTGGTTTTTGGATAATATAGGTAAATCTAGATTTTTCTAGTTATCTATTTCAGCTTGTGTTGGGCTGTAGTTGGAAGAATATATCTGAGTTTGGAAAATATTTTACCTGAAGAGCTAACTATTGATGGAATGATTTTTTTTTTCTTTTTACATTGTAGTTGATTTCTCAGATATTTACCTATTTTATTATTGTACTCAAAGCAGTTATATTTAAGCTGCTGGATAAGAAAGATAGTGTTTATATGTATAATTTGATCAAGTTTATGTTTATGTTGTTGAATAGCAGTGTGCTTATTGTTTAAAACTTTTGCTCTAATTTGTTTTCAAGTTCTTCCTTTTTCTTTTTTTCAGTGGTGTGAACTTGATAAAATTTTTCCTTTGATTACAGATTTACCTGTTTCCCATAAGAGAGATGGTAAGATTTCTGAAGAGTTGTTTATCTCTAGGAAGAATTCCCACTCTGTCTTAATGAAACTGTCAAATTCCGGATCTTGAAAAAGATGTATGAACCATCTTTAGGTGGATTTTACATGTGATTGCAACACATATTATAAGCAAAATGGGAGCAATATCATTAATCACACGAGGTAACAGATTTCCACTTTTGTCTTGTCTTTGGGTTTAAACTATGTTTATGTAGTTATGTACATGTGAACAAATTAAATATATATATATTTTTGATCCCAAAACGTTTGTGGTTCAGACAGTGATTTTCCAAATTTGTAATTTTCCCATACAATGCCAGTTACTAGTGGGAGGTTTTGGTTTAAACCTTTTTCCAGGCTGTTTTCTTTCTTCTTCTAAAATTCCCTGGTAAAAATGTTCAATTAAAAGAAAAAATAACAATAAACCCCAACCCTTCATGAAAATCAAGAAAAACTGTTCATTTTTAAAAATTTAAAAATTAGTTTCAGAAGTTTCAAAATTAAAACTTTGTGTCTTTTGAATTTGTGTTTGCTGTTTTGTTTCGAAAAATAGTGAAAAAAAAGTGACATTCAGCTATTTGTGGGCAAAAATTCATTCTAGTTGTTATTTCTCCAACTATCACTCAGTCCATAGTGACATGTTTGCAAAGAGCCACAATTCCTGAGCTACCAGTTGAATCTGGCCACGTAGAATTGATGACTGTATTGTTAACTTGTTGAATTGTACAATAATAAAATAGGCTGGAAGAAAGATGGGTCATCATTATTGGAACTGTAAATGCTGACTAACATGAATGTTCTGTTGTTTATGGATAGATCTGGGGTGGTGCGGTGGTTAGCACTGCTGCCTCACAGTTACAATACCATCTGGAAGGCCTGGGTTCGATTCCACCTTGGCCCAGGCCTCTCTCTCACTGTGTGGAGTTTGCATGTTCTCCCCGTGTCTGCGTGGGTTTTCCCCGGGTACTCTGGTTTCCTCCCAAAGACATGCAATTATTGGGGTTAGGTTAATTGGCTACACTAAATTGCCCATAGGTGTGACTGTGAATGGTTGTTTGGCTCTCTGTGTTAGCCCTGCGGCAGGCTGGCATCCTGTACAGGGTATATACCCTGCCTTGCGCCCTATGTCTGCTGGTATAGGCTCCATTGCTTATATTTTGGGCATATGTATCTTCATTGCACTTTAGCAAATTCTGAGAAATAAAGCTCCAATTGCCAAAGTGAGAATGTTTTTGTTTTTTGCATTTTTGGAGTAATTGATTCCACTGTTACCACTAATTATTTAAATTATTTTGTAAAGGCCAATACTTTCTTCTTTGTTTCGCACTAAAGCTGACTAAACCGTGATTAAAACCTTTTTGAGTTTTTGTCGACTAAAAATGGACTAAAACTATCAGATTTAGGAATGACTAAAACTGACTAAAACTATCAGATTTAGGAATGACTAAAACTGACTAAAACTAAGAGGCATTTTCGTCCAAAAGACAAAGAATAAAACTAAAATGGTTGCCAAAAACAACAATGGCTCGAGCCAATACATCCTCAGCCACATTATCGCGACCTTTAATGTGCTGGCTGTTCAGATCAGATGACTGGAGAAACAACAGCCACCGAGTGCACCAAGCACAGGTGTCAAACACAGCAGAGCCTCGATGTTAAAAGCTTAGCATTCAGAAAACCACACACTAATCCAATAAGTCACTTCAAGATACGAGCACTGTTCCATGCCTCTCTGCAATTCTGTTTACCCAAAAGAGAAATCTAGACAGACCAGCCAGAGACAAGTTACACAAGGACTAACAACAAGGCTGGTTTTTAACGCCCAAACAAATGTTGTACATGTACAGTGACTTTAGACAACTCACAGCAACCAACCCAAAAGTGAAACAGTCACAAACCAAAGATGACTACTTGAACAAGTTACTACCCAAAAACAAACCAATCCTCACCAAAAGTGACCTGTCACAATCACAAACAATAAGTTACTCAAAACTTTACACAATCTGTACCAACTTCACTAAGGTAACTTCACAAAGACTTCCTTTAGCAATACACAACATAAAACTCATCTGACCAAACCCAATCCAAATGCTAACCTATCGTCTTTGTTTGGTCTAGCTCATAATGGAGCTGCTCAAATACCTCATCCTGGGAGTGGGTCGTCACAGCGACCCATTCTTTCACTGATGTTTGTAGAAGCCGTCTGCATGCCTAGGTGCTTGGTTTATACACCTGTGGCCATGGAAGTGACTGGAACACCTGAATTCAGTGATTCGGATGGGTGAGTGAATACTTTTGGAGTTATAGTGTCTATTAAAATGAGATGTGACATTCTGCTTTCCAATGTCTATTTTCATGGCCGCAATTACAAACCTGACCAAAACTACTTGACTGTGCATGACGATTGACCTTTGCAGACGCAAATGAAACAAACAAACAAAAAAAAACAAACAAACAAAAGCTTACAGAGTGAACAAAAGCTTTGGCAGTAGCACCATCTGAAATACTGTTTCACCGTCCAATCTTCCCTGTAGGTGCCAAGATATATTCATCTGCGAATTTAGCAGCTTCCAAAACAGCTGTTATTCACATGCTGTAATTTCAGGTGGAATTAATTCTTGCCGCTCTAGTACCATCAGATCATACAGGTCTTGAAAGGTAGTTACCCCTACTGCAGATCACGATCTGTTAAAATATTTAGTTAGGTCCCTTACAAACTCGAAATGCGACTGCTTATCAGACATTCTCCATGATTTGAAACATTGGCAGTAAGGTTCTGGTAACAAATCGTATGCCTTTAGGGCTCCATCTCCGACAGTAGAATGTTTCTGACTGTCAAATGCACTCAATACTGAATAAGCTTCCTTGGACTTTCCAGTTAAAACAGACTGCAACACAACCGCACAGTCAGCTTCTGGCCATCCTCTGAAATTGGCAACGTGTTCAAAAAAGGAGAGAAAGGTACCTGGGTCTTTCCTTCAAACGACGTGGCACCCTTTCATCCCTAACACTCTACCATACAGTATAGAAAGCCACCATAATCTTTTCCCATTGATATCTGATGTTTTTTCAGTGTTCCTTTAATTTTCTTGAGCAGTGGATGTGATGAAAATAGAGGGAGATCACACATAGTCTAAGGATGCTATGAAATGGTTTAATTAAATAAAGAAACTGAAGATTAGCATGAGCAATTATCAGCACATCAGTGTGTATGCAATGTCTGAGTGCAGGGTAAGTGTATGAGCGAGTGTGGGCAGCCGCGTAATATGGGAATAAGAGAGGAGCAGAAAAAGAGTCCCTTATAATAGCATTTGTTTGCGTATATATGCAGTGATTTAAAAAAATGATTACTACCTGCCGTAAGTTGTCCTCTCTCCCCTCAGCCCCAACCGGTCGCAGCAGATGACTGCCCCTCCCTGAGCCTGGTTCTGCTGGAGGTTT
>JAVDPK010001929.1:291565-302310 GCA_034780415.1 Cichlasoma orientale
GACTTTGTTTTACAAAGTAGTTAGGTAGTTCTGTAGTTATATATATATATATATATATGCCAGCAACAAGGGGAAATTCTGAGGGAGGCAGATGTGCCCTTTATAGTTTGAATCAGCTGAAAGACGACAAATGGACCTTACAAAACACCAATGCAGGGACATCCTAAAATTGTTGTAAGAACAGTTTTAGGGAGGAAAAAGGAGCATTCACAATGAGAAGCAGGCACAACAGTACACATTGCATCTGCAAAGCAAATATTGCAAACTCAAGCTCAGTAGCATTAGCTTGCTAATGTAGCATACTGTCTTTACTCCAGCTTGGCACTAAATCTCTATGACTCCTTATATTACAGTTAACAGTGGTGTCAGCTAGCTTTGAAACTATTAAACCGACTCGTCCTTCTCGTGATGATGAGAGCAGAGCGGGTTTGCTAGCAAAGCTAATGGTGGTGTTTCTGTGAGGATACATTTTCAAGGGCTGCACAGAAATGAGGCACAGCACCAGAGTGAATGTTGTATAGCAGGTTACAAGTGTCACTTAAAAAATGATGTTTTCAAATGTCTCATTTGCAGTCACAATGTGGGACTTTCCAGGGAGCCTTTGCAGAGCCAAATGAAAAGAACAAAGTTAATGTGGATTATAAGCTCAGTTCCTCCCTCAGTGCTCCTGCAGTAAAGCTCCTCTCTGCGTCAGCCTGTTTTATTTTGGTACTCATTGTACATCATTGCCTTGAATAGTTTGAGCTGTGCCATGTTTCCCAGCTATGTCCACTGGCACTAATTCCCTTGTGTGTATTTATAGCCTGTTTCCTTGTTCTTTTCTTGTACAACCTAATTAAATATTAGTTTCAGTTTAACCTGCTGGGCTCTGAGTACTGAATTTGCATTGCTCTCATTGCACACTTCATGACAGGTGCATACAGTATGCACATGCAAAAAGCTGTTACAGAATAAAATGCACAATCAATACATAGATTGCTCATTTTTAATTATTAAAAATGTGATCATTTTGAGTTACCACTTAACCTCTTGGGACATGCACTCTTCTCTGGTGCAGGACTATCATGCAAACACACCACAAACCTGCCTTAAGCACATTTCCACTATTTTGCTGCTTTTATTGGTATTATAGAAAAAAGTATATTGCAGTATAGTCCACAGCTAGTTACTAATTTCTATTTTATTTATTTATTTTTTGTATTAAATTCAGCAGACATGCCTCTTCCAGAGAAATCCCAGCAAAAGATGAGAAAGAGAAGATGAAGACTTGCAGCAGGTGGCTGACAGTCATCTTTCTCTGAAATCTGATTTGTGAAGAGAACGGGATGCCTGTGGCACACCAGCCAGTTATGGTATTCTGTGGGGAATGCCAATCAATTTGCAGGGTGTTGGGCTGTGAGCACACGTCCCACTGAAGGATGGGCAGTGTTTGTTCTGCTCATCCTTGCAGAAAGATGCACACATTGGTCCCGTGGCTCAGTTGATGCCCTTCTACAGACATGTAAATACCTTTTAATATTAAAAGAAGAAGATTTCAAGTAAATTTAAAGCTAAAGCAATACTATTTCAATTTTCTATATTTTTGTGTGATGGTATATTTCAGTTATTTTACATTTTATTTCCCGCTCTCCTAATGTAATCCACTGGTGTCTCTACCACACTCTTGAAACTGTGCTTGAAGGCATGGCAAACCTTATGGCAATATGGCTGTGCCATCCTACCTGTGTGGACTGCTTGTAGCATCTTGTGCTGCCAGTATTGGTAAGGACACAAGAAAGCAAAACTAGAAAAAAATGTCCCAATGATGGGTGAGGAGACAGCGTGGCCTTTGGCCCCTCCCCTAGGCGATTGTTTCATTGTGGTTCACAGTGAGCCTGAACTGTACCTGCTGTCAGCTGCACCTGGATGAAAATGTGTCCAAACACCTTTCAGCGTCTGCAGCAGGGTAAACCTCTATGTTCAGGGTTCAGGGTTTGATGGCTAAATGTTTTTAATTGTGATCTGTTAAAAAAAAAAAAGCGATTTGCACTTTAAATTTTTTATAATAAATTGTAATTGTTTTTCTGCTGTGGTCTATTTAAGACAGGCACAGGAAGTAAGTGTGTCCTAATTGAGTTGTCACTGTAAAACAAACTCTCATCATTCTCTAATTTATGTCATTCAAACATTGTGTAGTTTCCAGTGAGTGAAAAATTACATGAAGTGATGAAGTGGACTGTTTTTGTTTATTAAATTAAAAAAATAAAATAAAAGGGCAAGTAAAACCAATAGTTTCTTATGTGGAAGGATTTTCTGTAAATGAAATAGTTTCAGTTCACACAAGATCTTATTTTTATGGAGGTTTTATGTTAAATAAAACATATTTATGTGTGTAAAATAATTACAGGATATTGGGGGTTTTAATAAATAAATTTATGTGAAAATCTTGCTGATTTAATCTTTATTTAAGGTAATGTACCACCCCCAAAAAGTCAAAATATTAAATGGGTTTATAATTACATGATTATATGAATCGTAATATGGGTTTTTAATGGGCATCTAAAAAGTCAGTATATTTAATAGATGTGTAAGTCTTATATTAAATGGAATTGCCTTTCTTTTATGGAGATATCCGAAAAATATTGAAATTACAATACACTGTTAATTACAGATCAATTACAAACTGATTGTTCAGATATGATTTCACACAAAGTCGTGTGTATTTAGGGGCGGCTGTAGCTCAGGAGTTAGAGCACATCAGAAGGTTGATGGTTCAATGCTGCAGTCTGCATGCTAAAGTATCCGTGGGCAACACACTGAACCCTGAGCTGCTCATTGACGCCTTCATCGCAGTGTGAGTGTCAGAGAGCAGAACAGCCCTGAACAAGAACCCGTCCATTTACCATTTCATGGATATGAATCTTGAAAGAGTTTTTTACACTATTGTGAAGCACTTTGCGATTTCTATCTCTGATAAGTGCTATATAAATAATTTTTACTTACTTTAAATATTAAAATAAATATTAGCTTGATTTTTTTTAATATCGTAATACTGCATACAGTATATTGCACACTGTAATGCAGCATAACTGCATTTTGTTTTAAAAATATTTTTAAATTTAAAATATCTCCCGTTACTGTAAGACCACATTTATATCACTTTATATCAATTTTTAATGTTTGCCCTCTGACCGTGGTTGAATGATGAGATTTAGTCTTACAATGATAACTCTTAAACAATTAGGACACAGTCACTTCCTCTCCTCAGCATCTAATTCTGTTACCAAAAGGCCAGAACAGAAAACACACCTTTTTTTCACCATTCTGGATGACAAAACTTGACGTTATGTGCATTTTCTAACAGTTTCCATCCATCCATCCATTTTCTTCCGCTGACCCGGGCCCGGGTCACGGAGCGGCAGCCTAAGCAGAGAAGCCCAGACCTCCCTCTCCCCAGCCACCTCCTCCAGCTCGTCCGGGGATATAATCTCTCCAGCGGGGGCCTCATCCCGGTTTATAACGATGTATTGCGCCAAATGGCTTTTTAGGCTCCATACAAATAAAACCGAACAAAAACTGAAAACATTAAATTAGGCCAAGTGTAACCTAAACGTAGATCAGGTGGAACGTGGACAGTCCCCCTGATACGAAGGCTCGCTGCAGACAATTCAGAGACAGCTCAGGTTCCAAACACCTCTGCTCTCTCTGACTGACTTTTCTCAAGTTTTTCTTATTGTCTTTACTGTGAAGCACTTTGAAACTGAGTTTTGAGCAGTGCTATAGAAATAAAGTTATTATTATCACAGCTGGTAGCACTACACAGCACCTGCAGCCCAGCCCAGGTAGTCCAGCTCCATGAGATCCCAGTGTCGTTTAGTGGGACTGTGCTCCCATGACCCCGAGAACCCCAGAACTGGCGGGTCCACCACTGTTGCCCCGTCCTCTGCACAGGGCTCACACAGTTTGTTATCAGGGAGCGACTGACCGTCAGCTGGACCGTTATTCTCCCCTTTGATCCTTTGCTGGAATTTAGATTTAAAAAGCATCATTTGGTAATCAATAACTAAATGCAGACTGTGGCATACATTTCTCACATATTAACAATAAAAGCAGATAAAATATGGGAATTTGCAAAGAGCATGTTTGTGGAAGGAGTCTGCATGTTATTCCTGTAGCAGGACAGCGGTTATGTCCAAAGAGGGCTGGTTAAGTTACATTTTTAATACACATTTTATTGTGTAACAGCATTTGTATATGCATTTATGAGGGTCTTAACTCTGTATGTGGCACATTGATGTGTCCAGTACTATGGAAATACATCTTACTGACTTACATTGCCCATACTACTTTTGGAGGAGCTTCACCAGCACACAAACCACCCTTTGACACCAACAAGTCATATAATAAAAATCAAAGAATTAATAGGATAGTCTGATTCTCCAAAATGTTATTGCAGCAACTCAAAATGGTCCTCAGCAGTTTGTTTGGCCCCCACATGTTTGTGTGTGGGCGTGACAACGCTGCGGCACGCTCATGATGAGATGGTGTCCGGGGGGATCCTCGGCATCACTGAGCTGCTGGACGCTCTGAGTTTACAACCTGGCAGCATCAGGCGGCCGGAAACGTAAAGTCCCAGAGGAGGGTCTCCCACTGGGCCCGAGGATTTCATCCCAACACCTAATGGCAGCCGGGGTGCCACTGCTAGCCTGTAGAGGTCTGTGTGTATGCCTCCACCCACCACCAAAGCGGCCATGCTGAACGATGTCATAGGCTTCACATCTGTCACATGTCCTCAGGGTGAACCTGTTCTAATCTGTGAACAGCACAGAGCAGTTCAGGCTTAGTTAGTGGGGTTAGGTTAATTGGTGATTCTAAATTGGCCATAGTGTGAATGTGAGTGTGAATGGTGTCTCTGTGTTAGCCCCGCCACAGGCTGCCGACCTGTCCAGGTGTACCCTGCCTCTCACCCTGCTAGACAGGAAAGCCCGTATGTGTAGAAAAAACTGCTTGTATGAATACGTGTGAATGAGGCGTGTTGTTTAAAGGGCTTTGAGTGCTATAGAGAAACCATTTCCAAGTACCAAGTTTTGCCTGAGCCAGCAAAAAAACTGCAGCTTGTAAGATCAAACCAGAGGTTGGCTCTTTTGAAAAGAAAAAGAAACAGATAAAAACAGAGGACAGGGTTGATTATTAAGACAGAAATAAGTGCTAAGACAAATGGGAGAGGGACCTCCTGTACACATAAAACATAAACAAGGATGAAGGTTGAAAAGAAGAAAAGTAATCAACAAGGAGAGGGCAGCCGAGAACAACGCTGAGCAGCACTGATACAAGAGGAGACCCAACAAAACAAAACCGGTCCAGAATAGAGATGATGAGAAAGGAGAGAGAGAGGTCAGAAGAAGAGATAACTGTGAGAAAGGGAAACAGGAGGAGTGGAGGTACCCCGTAGGAGAAAGAGGAGCGATATGGAGATGCTGTTAATTCGCAGTTCACAGAGATTTTTTTTAGTTTGACACACTCAGCAGGAGGCCTTTGACTGCTACTGCTTTTGAACTGTACTACACACATGCGTGCACACAAATGCACACGCACACACACGAGCTCACGCTCGGCCGAGGATAATGTCTGCTTTGAGGTAAAATAACAGAGAAAAGAAAGAAGACACGAATGGAGAGAACCACACATCCTTATTTGGATATTGGAGTCTGTGAGCCGTCTGGTCTGTAAACGGAACCATTGGTTTCAATATCGAGAGAAGCTGTTTGACATAGACCACAGATTCTGATGATCACAGTGTTTTTGGGCACTGGTGATAAAGGTTAGCATCCTGTGGCAACAGTCCAGACCTACAGACCCTTCTAATGCCGTATCCTTCTTCAACGGCCACTCCTGCAGCCCACCCTGCCGTTCTCTTCATTACTGCTGTGTGTGCTGCAACTCGCTCGCTGCTAGAATCTTTATTCTGTAGAGTCACATTAGTGCTCTGATTTTAGAAGCAAAATATTGCTGAATTTTGTTGTATTAATATGTCCATTGGACATATTAATACAGGACATCCACCTGTGTGTGGTTGGATTTGTGCTCATCTTCAGCAGTGCAGTTAAGTTATTACGCACAATGCAAACAGTGAGACTTGATTGCTTCCAAACAGTAATCAATACGTGCATACAGCTGTTCCATTAAGGAACGATGAAAGCAACAGTTTAACCGTTTTTATTCGTCTTGTGTGGAACAGCGAGGAAGATGAAAGTCAGCGTGTTTTAGTGTCTGCCAGCGTGAATGTGTCTCAGTCTGTGCAGTAAGAGCACTGCTTAAGCAGTCTCTGGATAATCTGACAACTTTTTACTTTTACTCCTACATTTTTACACAAATATCTGTACTTTGTACTCCTTTGATTTTCAAAGCAGGCTCGTTACTTTAGGTTTAACACGCGTAAGGGAAGTTGTTTTTTTCCACGACTGCGCCTTCAAACGTCAAACCAAACACACAACAGGCCATCCTATTGGTATATGCATCACCGGGGCTTATCACACACAAACAGATGCATCATTTATAGCACTAAACTCAAGGGTTAAAGTGGGCTGTAGTGATCTGGAACAGTGTTTTCGGTGCAGATGCTGTGGTCGCAGGTAATTTCAAAAGCATCATTTCTATCAGCTCAACAGATATCAGCAAACACACAAGTGTTTCTGTCACAGTGTGTCTGCTAGCTGCAGGTACCGCTGCTGTGTTTGAAATAACTTCACTCAGACATGGAGACAGATGGAAGAGTGACAGGACAGGAGAGGAGATCATATTTAAAGCTAAAGGCTGCTCAGCTGCATTTGATAAACTGGAAATTTAAAGCGTACATGTAACGTCCTCATTTTAGGTCAGATATTGGCCACGTTCACACTGCAGCCTGAAGTGACCCAAGTATTTTTGCCCTCACGCAACCTGTATCTGATCTTTTCATGACAGTCTGAACAGCACAGATCCGATCTTTTCCAATGCGACCCGTGTCTGTGCGGCCGGGTCGCATTCATCCGACCTGCACGTCACTGATGCTCGACAAACGTCACTATTCTGCGTCCTGCTACGCGGAAGCGGGAAGGTAAACAAACGTCCGTAAACACTGAGCACGCTCGCTGCATGTGTTGATATCGCGTCCTCTACTGCGCATGCGGGACACTTTTAGGTTCGTTTGCAGTTCACACGCAGATCACATCCAAGTCGCGTATATTTGGAAACGTGAACGACCACAGAAAAAAAATAGGATCTCACAAAAAATGTGAATTGGGTCACTTCAGGCTGCAGTGTGAACGCAGCCATTGAATCTGTGCAGGATGTGATGCTGTTTTTCATATTGTGAAAGATTCTATAAAACAAACTGAGGTACACGAAATCTGAGTTATTCAAAGGTTGCATGAAAATACTGCAGTTTAGTGCAGGATAAACACGTCAGTTTGCTGTACTGGGGTGAAGCTCAGTGCTGGACGGGTGCACAGCAGCTGTGCTGTTCATGGTCACATTCACTGAAGTCCACCTTTATACCAGCTGTATACAGTCAGTGTAACAGCAGTATAAACAATACTGTCAGTGTAGGGAATGGACATCAGCCATGAAATACTGGGTTACAGCTTGTTCAGTTCAGTTGTGTAAATCCATACGGAGCAGCAAACCTCAGAGCAGCAGCAGCACAGGTCAGCTGATCAGAGCCACAGAGAAAATCTGCTGATTCACACTGAGCCATCAGTCTTAGGCTCCCCCCACCTGCTCCAACCCTGACTGCACTATTTTATTTTTTTTTTTTTTCTTCCGGTGTGTGGGCAGAGTAAAACAACAGGTTTATGTTCCTATATTATTTTATTATTATTTTAATATACCACAAGCTTCAGTTAGCTTTGTACAAAAATGGCAGGTAGAAACGTCGCTCAAACAGTTACTTTTACTTTTTACTCTGAGTACATGTCAGAGCCTGTACTTTTCCACCCTTACACGCCTGAAAGTAGTCTGCCTTAGTCTGTTCATAATCCTCTCAGCCCCCTTAGAAAATGCTGCTTAGTAGTATCAAAGATAGCTATGACATTTAAAAATGAAATATTATGATAACACAGATGGATAACCTCTGCTGGTTATCCATCTGTGCATCCATCCATGCAATGTGCTATTGTCCTTCTGTACAGATTTCATGGAGTTCTGTATACTGACTCTCACTTCTCTGTAATTCGTTTACCTAAAGAAACAAAACACACAGACTGTGTCGTTGTGTTATTGTGTTATGTTGCACTGTTGCCTTCACGATACAGAGCATTAAGAACAAAAACAAATTGATCCCACTGCAACAACCAAACTAAACGCAATTCAAAACAATCCGTGAAATCCACATGTAACGTGTGTGTGAGAGAACGTTGTTATTTATTTCTTATGTTGTGTGCAAATGACTAGACACTATAGCTATTATTTATTTATTATAGCTATTATTTATTTATTTGTTTTTTAGGCACTGACTGACTGTTCTTGTAACAATGACAATAAAGAGATCTACTGATCTATCTATTATTGTGTATTTGTGTAGAAAAAAATCAGATATTGAGACAACTCCAAACAACACCTAATGTTGGCCTACAAAATAAATATTGGTTTGAGTGAACCGAGGGGACAGGATGGAGGTGGGTTTCCGGCCTGAATTATTTTTCGTTTTTAGGCCGTCGTCCCTGTTTAGAGGAGCACGAGATAATCTCATGATCTGAAGCTGGTTTAACAAAAATTCCATTAATATGCAAAGTTGTTGGTGGCTACTCTGAATAATTAAATGGGTAGTCGCGTCTAAATTTCTTACTACTACTTTATGTATGTATGAGACCATTGTCAAAGTGTGTGTGTGTGTGTGTGTGTGTGTGAGCACAGCCCAGGGCTGATCGAAGGATCACACCGCAGACAGAAAAAAAAAACGCTGTGAACGGCAGATTGAGGGTTATTGAAAGAGAGAGACATTTTTTGAAATGCATTAGTGCCTTTTTTAAAAGAAGTTCATTGATCTTTGTTCATCAATATTCTACAGACCAGCAGAGGGCTGGATGAAGCATAGGTAACACAGTGGGATATGCACTCACATTCGTGGATAACTACACTTCTAAGGGCCCTCCATTGACTGCATGCCTTCCTTAGCCCAGTTGGAGCTGGATTAGGGAGAATATATTATCACTTGATGAGGCTTTACACAGTCTTCCTTCATGTTAAAAGGACTGCACTCTTTGCTATGGTGCTCTGATGATTCGGTGGCAGAATTAAAGTGTTCTTGTCCATCACCGAGCTTTTCCCCCCCGAGGAACCTGATGTCATCAAGCAAATATACAACAGCTTCCATTAAACTGACTCCGGGGGAGATAACACTTTTAGTTAGTTTGTTCTGCTCTGGTCCTCGGAGAACAAATACACAGTGAAGGAAGTGGCTTAATTATATTTGATGGTTCAGTGATATTCAATGAAAGCCAAAGTGAGCCTTCCAGAGAGGGAGTAGCTGCTTCTTTACATTAAATGGGCACCATGACACAGTTACTGAGTGTGTCACGGCGCCCAGTGTCAGTGTTATATTCAGTGACAGCACGGTTACATGTACACTGTCTGCAATTCCTGTTTGCTCGTATTTTTCCGGCTCCAGACACGGAAATTAGTGCAGACAGGTCGTGTTTCAGTGCAGGATGGAACTACAGTGATCAGGTTACACAATGATCCTCTTTGTAGGACATTATTCCACTTCCACAACAAAAAACAAAACACACCAGTATGGTGTCATTTATTATTGCATTTTCTTAATATCATAGTATCAAATATATAGTAGTTTTTTCAAGAAAGTCGTTTTTCTCTCTTTCAAGTCATTTTTTTAAGCAGTCAGCCTAATTATTTCCTTATCCTGCCTTCCTTTAATTTTCATAGCTTATAGCTGCCATAACCAATAGTGTCTACTGTTGTGTCTGCTATGAAATCTCAGCATCCTTCATGGACTGAACTTTATACATTCCCTGATGACAGACTATAGGTTGCAGTGACTACGTGTACCTCTTTAAGATGCATTAGAGGACAGATGGGCCAGGACTGACTGGTTCATCAGCTCAAACACTTCACAATAGTAAATCCTGACATGACTGCTATTTCATGTTTCAGCACTGTAGACGTATTCATTCAAACCTGATGTCTTCTGCCTGGATTTGCTTTTGGATTTTCATGGTAGCAGGTAAGTTAGCTGTGTTGTCTTTCTAGAATGTTTTGCTTGTGGTTTTGGCCACGCCCACCCTTACATTTTCTTCCTTGAAAATTAAATAAACGAGTCATTTTTTGACTCCAAATTTGCTGCAGCACTGGTCCTTCTTTAGGAGTCATGTTTGTGTTGTGCTCTGGTTTCCCCTAGGCTGCAGTGGAACAGCCTAAGCTCAGTCTAAGACAGTGAGGCCCCACCTCCAGCCCCGGTTGGGGTCCTGCATGAAGGGGTTCCCTTCTTCCCCCCAGGCACGACCACTTGGCAGCGAGAACGAGAAGCCCCATTTGTCCTAGCCGTCCTACGACAGGAGGAAGTGTGATCCGCTCCCACACGGCCGACTGGGGCCTTCTGGTCTGCAAGTGATTTCCACTGTTTCTGTTTTGATGTGAAATGTCTTTGCTAATATTGGTAAATAGACTGCAGTCAACAGGATTTTTTTTTTTTTGAACAATAGTGTATTTTATTGTTGAAATAGAATATTTTCTTCACATTTTGAAGTCACTATTTTAGAAATGAAACCACA
>JAVDPK010001930.1:0-22537 GCA_034780415.1 Cichlasoma orientale
CACACACACACACACACACACACACACACACACACACACACACACACACACACACACACACACACACACACGGGCAATGCCTTGTTCTTACAGAGGACAATCTATATTTTCCCCCTTTACCCACTGATAACTGGTAGGGGGAAAAAAATCAAAGACAAAACAAAGGCCATCATCTCAGCAAATGACCTCCTCCTCCAGTCTTACCTGTAATCGTAAGTTAACCCCATGAGAACACAATATCACAATAGTATTGTTATTGGTGCGGTTTTCTTTTACTAAGTAATTCCAAAGATTGCTATAATCTATATCCTGTTTGCTTGTGAACACTCACCACAACACACACACAAACACACACAAAAACACAACCAAAAAAAAAAAAAACACTGTGCTTTTGTAACTAGTGGGTTGTTAATGGAGAATTTCAGAGTTGCACAAAGGTTCCAAAGCAGCGGCTGACTTCATTTGAGTGCCGTACTAAAAGATTATTAGCTGAGCCACGCCTCACGGAAGTGCTCTGCAAAACACTGACCATACTGAGTCTGCGCAGGAATTTATAAATATTTGACTTACAGATTAGATACCATATCTATAATAGTTGTGGTTACAATGACATCCATGTTGTCATGTTTAACTTCAGGTTATGTAAGCAGCCAGGTGCAATGCTTTTCCAAGGGGCTATCCTGTGCTTTACTTTGGTTAAAATAAGCTAAGTGTTTTATTAGTGGTAACAGACACAGAGGGATGAGATGGATTTTTCTGTTTGGTCAGTGACTGTCTTTTCTTTGTGTTTGTCATATTCCCACTTAGCAAACCAGGTAAATGTCTCGACAGCCTCTTTAACGCAGGACAGCAGGGCAGGAAAAGGGGTTAGAAGCAAGAAAGAGAGAGCAACAATGGCAATTTCTTTTTTCTTTTTTTGTCCAACCAGCTGGGCAAATAAAAAGGAAATTTTGCACAGAGAATCTGAAACACACCAACATAAGCAAAAGGAGTGGCAGTTGATTATAAGGCCAACATTTTTTCTGTGCTAGTTACAGTCACATTATACTCTGTCATAACTAGATCATGAGGCTTTGTCAAAACTCACAGCTGCACTTCACACATATGTGCATTACACACCCATGCACACGCACATGCGCACACACGCACAGTCTCCTTCGCATCTAAACTGCCTCCAAATAGCACTGTGTGTGAAATTACAATTACAGGAAAACCATCAGGACTGCACTGACCAGAATCCGCATCACGTGCACAAGAATGCAGGAATGCTCCCAACAGATCTGATGACAGGAAAAGTAACTGACTAAATAAAAATAATTTAAAAGCCCGGAAGTCAAAATTCTCAGACCACACGTCTTTTTGACAAGTGCCTTTTTAACCTCAAATAAAATGGCGTCAGCACATCTTTGGCTATGTGCCCACTTCCTAGGCGCACAGGAACCACCCCTTTCCCCTAAAAGCTTCTCACATCCTCTTGTAACAACTGTATTCAATCAATCATTGTTACCCACCGTAACTCTGAAATGTTACTTCCCGCTCCACGCTATTTGTGCTGGCATTAAATGGCTGCCTGTGAAGGACAACTAGAAAAAGTAAAAGACATTTTTTTTTTTTTTTTGTTCTGTCACCTTCAATGTAAGTGAAAATATCAGTTTCATACTCTGTGTGACTTGCATCAGAAGTGAAAGTAGTGTTCTCTAAAATCATCATATGCTGCCAGAGGGCGAAAAAAAAAGTGAAAGAGAAAAAGGCTAAATCTGAATCGACCCGGAGGAAGTTAGGAACTTCCTTAAACTACCTAACACAATGTGAGCTCCTGCTAATCATGCTTGCTTACATTTAGCTAATTCCCTTTTTACACACTTCTTCAATATGTAAGGGCGAGATATCAGATAATGGAATGATTACGTAATCGAAGGTTACGTTCTTCATTGTGCTGTCAAAGATCAGCATGAGCCTGCAGGAGTAACAGCAAGAGAAGTCTGGCTGTGTGGGCGTCTGCAACTTGTGGTCTGGACTAGTGCGTCACTACAAAATGATAGAAGCCAAATTTTATAGTGCTGTGTAGGTACTGATTTGCGCAAGAGAGCATCATTTCATTTTAGGTGGGTCATTCAAACAGTGCATGTAGTTTGGACAGTTCAGATGTGGCGTGCATGATAATATTATTGGGGTTTCAGAACCATTCACTGGAAATGTATGTTGTAATCCAAAGTTTGCAAAACACTTTCTCACGCCTGCTTAGAATCAGCTCTTTGTTGTACAGAATCTAACCAGCAATTTGCAAAGATGGAGAAGAGATAAATGCCTTTATACTGAATGTATATTAAGTGTGATTGTAATGGAAAATTCATTGCAGGAAAAAGACAGAAAGAAAAAAAAAACACATAATGTAATCACGCTCAGACACAGCACACAGTAACACATGCCAGCAGGGACAACATGAGGTGCAGTTTGAGTTCATTATTGGTCTTGCACTAGCCACTCTGTCCCTCCATCTGTTCTGCTCTCCCAAATGTGTCTGTGTACGTGTGTGTGTGTGTGTGTACGTGTGTGTGTGTGTGTGTGTGTGTGTGTGTGTGTGTGTGTGTGTGTGTGTGGGTGCGTGCATGCACACACGTCTGTAAATGTGAACATGCTCATATCAGCCTTTTTGTGTGCATGTCTGACCCTCCCCTGACTCATTATGTCTGCTGAGCCACTACATGGCAGAGAAACACAGGGACCAGAAGTGGCAGGGAGAATTACATGAACAACACAGTGGTGCCAAGACCCCTTGTTTTCACTCTGCTGCAGGCAAATACTGGAAAACAGATCTAAGGGAAGGACCATGAGAGATGAAGACAGGGAGACAGACAGACTGTTGATATGTATGGATGTAAGCTCAAGATGGAGAGATTCTCCCTTACTAGTGCACGCTCACATTCTCTTTCTATTGCTGCATTATTTTCTGAGTGAACGGAGCAAGCAGGATGAAATAAAAGGGTTATTTCTCAGTTTGTTCACTCATTCATGACTATGCCAAATGCCAGTTTAGAAATGGTCCAAGTTTTTGTCTGAAAAGTGCATTAGAGCACAGATTGGAATGGGAGAGATTGCTGTTAATGTCAGGTGCACGATCCCTGGGAGACAACGTGACATGAAGAAGAAAGAGATTGTTAAGAGTGAGAAGTTAAGGGAAAACAATGCTTCCTTTGCACTAAGTTTAAAAAAAAAAAAGAACTAAAGAGTTGATATGTATTTAAAATAACACTATACCAGGGAGTCATCTGCTGCAGCTGAAATCCATCTCTTGTTTCAATGTTTAAAAGAGACAATTTTTAAGGATTTAAGTGTTCAATGTATCCACATGAATAGCACTGCTTGTAGTGATAAACCTATAGAGAATTATCACCTGAATCTGCAGCTTTCCTCTGGTTTATAAAGCTTTACAGCTCCTTGTTTCAATTCAATTCAATTGCAACAAAAGTGAGAAAGTCACGCCTGATGCCTGGATTCTGAAATCTGTTTTATTATTGTTGGACAAGCTGACTGTTCGTGCAGAAAACCCTAGAGCCACCGGGAAATGTTCTGGTTCTCCCGATGGGCAATTTTATTTTTAGCTTTTAAAAAATATATATTATTGGTGACTTCATAGCTAGCTACAGGCATGACTGTGCCCAACTACAGGTGAATTTTTATACTGAGAGAGCGTGTTGCATTGGAAAACAGTTTTATACTGTTTGACAACTGATAGATGCATAAATAAGAAACTGATAAGGATGTACGTCTTATAAGAGCAGAAGGTGGTTAAAAAAATAATAACTGCTGTCGGCCACAGTTTACAGGATTCCTTCAGCAAAATCCCCAGCATTATATATTTATTTTTTAAATATTCAGCATTCAGACAGAAGTTTGAGTAACTTTTTACATTTTACAGCATGTTCGATGGCTTTCCAGTGGCTTTTAGCCCTCCAAAGCAAGTCTGCCCGCAGCTGGTGGAGATAGCCCTTCTCAACCTCCTTTCTCCTGCATTTTCTTAAACTAATGGATTATGCCAAGAATATCTTAAGTGCAGGTTTCGTCAACAACAAAGCAGCTCCTGCCAAATACAGCTATGCAGATCACTAAATCAACTCAATTTGATTAGTTTCTTCCCACTTAGCTTTTGGTCTTTCGACAGACTTGCAGTTTCTTGTATTTCACCTGCTGATCCAACCTGCAGCTTCTTTGCCTGCCTCTTCCTTTCACAATGTTTGATTTGAAATCGCAGAGTTTTCATTACTTAATGTGCACACCTAGCTTTGTTGCAACCGATTAACCGTCCCATTTGTAACGAGTATTGCTCAAATCCTGGACCAACGACAGGCCCAACAATATGTAAGGCAGCTGCAGTGTTGCTAAGACAGAGTGCCTCATTCCTGTAGTACACCCGCAGCTTTGTCCTACCAATTTCCACCTGCTTTTATATTTGGCAGTTGTCCAGCACATTCTTGTGTTATTGCAGTGGCTCTGAGTAATGGGTGCACAAAGGACATACACGAACAGGTACGCATGGACCCCAACCCCCAAACACACACTGTACTGCCTATTTTCTACTTCTTGCCCCCCCCATCTCCAATCTCCTGACCATAAATATAAAATCTCTTCACAGCAGGAGGTTACTCCTGCTGACTGCGCAATCGGCTGGAGGGGGGGGGGGGGGGGGGGCATTGCACAGTAGTAGTAGTAGTGACATATAGTGGAGCAAGATGCAGAATAACCACACAACCTTCCCTTGTCACATTCATATTCAACTAGCTATAAGGCACAATCATATCAACACTAACTTGAAACCACAATTTGCTTAGCTAAAACAAACTGTGAAGTGATTTTGAAATAAATTAATAAAATGAAATAAAGTAAACAGCATGGGATAAATACTCTATGTCTGCACTATTTTATACTGAACGTATGAAATATGTCTATGTATTAATTAGATAACATTAAGAAATTGCTAGGGCTTTGTAGCTGCATTTGGTACACTTAATATTTCATGAGAATGATACTACTGGTTTTTTAATGCAGTCAAAGTGGCAGTTAATTAAGCAATACATTACAAATAAATCTACAAGCCAATTCATTTCTGCCACCTTGAATTCAGGTCATGAAAGCGATTCTGTTAATGTACAACAGAAAATGTTGTTTTAATGAGCTGGCTAGTCTCCACTGCACTGAATTTGCTGTTCATTTAAGTATAGAGCTGAGAACTTCTCTGTGGACGTTTCTGCTGTAAAAAAGGCCTTTCCCAGTGTGAAAATTCAAGCATTCACATTTACCAGTCATTTTTACATACAAAAATAAAAATAAAAATTACAAAAATAAAAATGATTCTCTTTACCCAAGTCATGCGTTTCTGCTAAGCTTTATGGGAACACCCATCAGATGGAACCCTGGAGAGGTCAGTTACATTTTTGGCATTTCCCCTACTATTATAAGATGTTTTTTTTCTTTTCTGTTTTCATTACACTGTGTCTGAGCCAAATGAATGGGGAAAAGGAAGCAGTGCAGGAAACACGAGAAACTGTAAAGCTGTAAATGACAGCAGCATGAAGCACGCTAATGACTCACTTTGTGCTGACATCAAATTAGCGCAAATAAATTAGATGATGATCATTCTCCCTTGGGCCTGAAGTCAAGTGTTATTTAACTAATAAATGCCAATTGGATATGTTTGCTATGGTTATTTATTTATTTTTATCATAAATTTTTATAAAGTGTATGAACTGAATTGGGTGGAAGCTGACAGACGGACCACCCTAAAAAATATTTTGAACATGGCATAGCGGCAATCTTGAAGATTTCAGTCTGGGTTGATTTGGTAGAACCTGAAGTCACAAGTTATTTGTAAAGCCTTTTCCCAACATTCTGTGATCAAACGTGATCTGACTTTATGCTGCACATGCCACAAGGCTAAAAAAAAAAAAAAAAGCAGGGCACACAGAAAGGAGTTACTTTGTTGCTGAATTTTGAGGTGTGCAGCTTGTTGCCTGCAGCTCTTCATATGAAAGTACAATATACATGCTCCTTGTCATTTCATTACCCCCCTGCAATATTTCAAACTCATCTGCTATGGAAAAATGCAGAAAACAAGTTTTTTAATGCATCTTTAAGGAAGATTTTAAGTACTAAACTCACCAACAAACAAACTGCACATCCTGAGAATACTTCATAATAGTCAGCTCATGCCAGTTAAACGCTTTTAATATAATGCTGGAAAGGTTTGGTTTGCTTCACCAGTAACCTAAGAAAGATTTTATTTTTCCAGATATGCTGCCAGAGACCCACACTTTTTAACATCACAAATATATAAATATTGCAATACTTTCACCAGCAGCGCATAGGCATAATCACGATAGTGTTCCGACATTTGGTGTAAGAGGACTTATCAGATTTTTAGTTACCTGGACCTCTTCAATATTATGAATTTACTCAGGGGTGGGAATTATATTAAATTTGTTCACATTCTGCGACTGATTGCAACTTGTGGTGATTAAATGATTGCCCAGAGCACCCACTATCACTTTTGATTGCAAGGCAACTGCACAGGTTGCCTGAGAGTAGGCAACCTTTCTGCAAACAGTCACAGTCTGACTTGGACTGACTGCAGTCATTCTCAGAAGCAGCAACAGATGTGTGCTTTTTGATGATTTATCCCAATTAATTTCTGTATTATCAGAACAGCTTGCATGTAATTGCCAACTTGATTCCATTCAATCACAGACTGCTATCAGCCTGATATCAGTCTGTATCTGTCTTACGGCAGCATTTATGCCAGGTTTTAGTGACAGTGTTGGTTTGCTTGATAATCTAGTGCAGCAAAAAACAAACAAACAAAAAAACTGAAGTGAGATAACTTTATCTTATTGGACAAAAAAGATACTGACAAAGTTTAACTTTGACGACATAAACCAATCAAGCATAACATTATGACAACCTGCCTTATATTGTGTTGGTCCCCCGTTTGCTGCCAAAATAGCCCTGACCTGTTAAGACACTAGACCCCTGAAGGTGTGCTATTGTATCTGCATCAAGATCTAAGCAACAGATCCTCTATGTCCTGTAAGGTGCTCAAACCATTCATGAACAATTTTTGCTTTGTGGCAGGGTGCATTATCCTGCTAAAAGAGGCCACAGCCATCAGGGAACACTGTTTCCATGAGAGAGTGTACATGGTCTGCAACAATGCTTAGGTACATGCTTCTAACACATCAGCTTTTAAGACATAATGTTCACTTGCTTTCCAATATATCCCACTCACTAAAAGGTGCCATGATGAAGAGATAAACTGTGTTATTCACTTCACCAGTCAGTGGTCATAATGCTATGCTTGGTTGGTGTAATTTGCAGTATAAAAAAGGTGAAGTATTGTGATAAAATTGTATCGTGGGTTGTCTGGTGATTCCCACCTCTAGTTGCCCTCTCAAGGCTTTATGAGAGGAGCCTTCTAAAGTAGCTCCCGCTCCCATTTTTTTTGGTCTGTTTGTATTAGCTGATCCCAATGCCTGGAAATCTGACAGGTGACAGCACCCCAATATCCACAGTGTCAGTTATGTCGGATGTTGCGTTTACACAGACAATAGTAGTGGATCAGATTAGTTAGCCTGCTAAGTCATCAACAAGATAAAGGCATCATGGTGATGTCTTCATAGGGAAAAGGTTAAAAAAATTCAGGTTATTTTTATTAGGTCTCCTGAGATGCCCATATTGAAGTTAACAGTCACTATAATGTTTTAAATACTAACTAAAGAAAGTTCTCGCAAGTCCACTGGAAAAGAAAAGAAAAAACAAGCAAAAAAACCAACAAAAAAACACCCAAAACAAATTTCTAGTCCAGTTCTAATTCCTTGTTTGCACTAGTGTAGCTCAGAAAGAAAATCCTAGGAAGAAGGCAAGTCATGCTAAGAAAAACAGTGACACAATAAGAATAGGGAAATGTGTCAGTTTCAAGCATTTAAAGTCAGTGCAGTGAGGTGATTCATTCAGCAAAGGTAAGCAGATTTTTTCTGGTAATTATCAGACGGCTAATAACTGCAATAATCTGCTGTGGGCAAGAGTGGCCACGGCATGAAGCATAACTACTTTTTAAGGATGGAACTGGATAGTTGGCAGTGGGTCTTTTGTTATTCTACTAAGACATATATTCCTGTGTCAAAAGTGTAAAAAAAATGGAACATATGCTTAAAGCAAATAACGGGAGATGTGCAAAACTATACAGTTCAGTGTCTGCATGAAAACAAGTTTCCTCTGAATGTTTTCACATAAGGCTCAGACAGTGTATATTTCCTTTCAGTAAACGGTTATTGTGGGCAAAGTTTAAAACCAATGCTGTCCTTGCAATAATGATCCCCTAGAATCAGCAGTGCGTCACACATCAACACACTGTGTGCAATTGGATTATGCCTCACCGGCATGTTTGACTGCCCTCAAACATTTGACCAAAGTAACCACGGTAACGGTCTCAAAAACAAAGGGCGGCTCAGACGAGGTCAACAAAGACTGGGATTCTCCCCTAGATGATTAGGTTACATAAATGATTAGTGCCTCAACACAAGGCCCTCAGGAAGCCTCTAAAATAACTCACTGCCCCCCAACTAAGGCCTTAATTATACTTTCTGCATCCGTGAGTCTGCTAGGATCCACTTGGGTCTGAGTAACGGAAATTTCGTCATCATACAGTGAGCGCGAGGGTCCCGTGGACATCTGCGTGCCTGCTAATTTTTTTAGTGACCGCGTTAACTCATCCCCAGGGATTTTACATTACAATGCACCAACTGTGCGTGCAGCCCAGGCGGCAGACTTCAAGCAGACTTCAAAGAAGTATAACAGGATCGACTACTGTCTGTCATGTCTTCAACTGTCCGAAACAGAGTATAATCAAGGTTCAACAGGAATGACTACTCTGCTGTACTGTCTCTCGCTGTCCATGTCCACAACAGAGTACAATCAAGGCTTAAGCACTGCTACACCTACACTCACCTCCACCTGTGGTCAAATATCCAGACAGGTAAGGGGTTCTTTTATAGAAAATAAGATTAAAAAGCATAGGATTGTGCTTGCTATGTCTTTCTATAGGCATGTCCAAAACCCCCCCAAAAAACTAACAAAAAACTTTGAGGCCAAAACAGGAACAGAATGAGGGGTTGGGGTTATAAGTACAAAATAACAAATAAAATAAAAAAGATATTTTTAAATCTAAGAAGATCTGAGCGAGAAGAAATAACGTTATCAAGTAATTCAAGTCAGGTATTCTATTGTTTAGATTCTAAATCATAATTTATTAAACCAACAGTGCTGCGTTAAAGTGAATTAACTGTTCATCGCTGTTCATACACCCACTTCAATATTAGATTTGCCTTGCCAGCAACAGGTGGACCCTCACCTTTATTCTTTTTCGCCTTTTTAAAGTTAAAACATCACCGTTTCCCTCTGAATCAGTTTAACAGCTGATGTGATGGTGATGTGTTGTAAAACAACAGGCCCAAGAAGCTTTTTACTGTGCCATCTAATGCATTAAAACCATACAACACTGAAGTGAAGAGGGTCTATACTGAAGCAGAAATAACAATTTGCATGTGTTTATTGAAATAATGAGGTAAGTGTGCTTCGGACCCATCAAGGTAAAAAAAAAAAGAAAAGAAAAGAAAAGAAAGCAGGCCAAGTGCAACATTAGTTAGGCTTATTATGCTACTTCTAATGGTACTTACTGAGAGGTCCTAGCTATAGTCTCAAGCAAAGAGACTTGACTCTATCCCCAAATGACTGTGATGGCCATATCCTAGGGGATTTGTTATCACCCAGACCATCATGGGAACAAAGATGGCATGTCTCTATGGTTTCAGTGACAATAAAAACTAGTCAGTCCTGGATGGGAACAAGTCCTGAGGGAACCATGGTAACTGCAGTGAAAATGTCAAAGAGCAGACTGCTCAAAGTAGAGGAATTTTAGTGTCTGGACTCTTGGGCATCCAACTTTCCATGTTTGGATTTCCTACGGTTTTCTACTTACTAATAAATCAGTGAAGTTCATTTGTAGCCGTCTAAAGATAGTTTAAAAAGTTTAAGCTGCATAATTTATGACTATTCAGCATACTTTCCGATTCACAATGAAATCCACCTGAGGCAGCTTGGCACAGAGTTAATATTTCACCCTGGCTCTCCCTAGCTTCTGGAAATTAGCCTGAAGTTGCCGGCTAATTCCAGTAACCTCGAGAAGCAGGAAGGCGTAGGAAGGGGTGAGGATATTACTACACTGGGCCTCTAGGACCAGGATAGATGGCTTTAAGAGTTCCAGAGAAGCTCAGGTATCAACACTGAGACACCAGCATCAGCACAGAAGTAACGAACCCATCAAGCACAAATGGGCCCCGAGTATTATGACAGACACCAGGCTGTATTTTCCACAGACACAACTCTACTTACTTGCACTTAAACACACACACACACACACACTGCAGTGAGCAGACACCATTATTACCAAAACAAGTAGATCTCTGTTGGAGTAAAGCCAGCGCTTAGTTCTGTGCTTTTTTTTTACCTTTGCGTATAGACTTTAACATTACAAGACTTACCAAAGGCAGTTTTACTACAGTTAGTACTGATTTGAATTTAAGTTCTAAAATGAGTGCGAAAAGTGGACATCAGGTGCCTGCTATTCATAAGTCAGCGTGCAGATTGAACAAACCAACTTAGCGTACTGAACTAAAGTGTGATGTGCAGCAATCATGTCTTCTGCCTCGACAAAATTAATGATTTACACCTTAAGAAAGAGGAACTGTCTGCGTTTGAACAATGTTATCACAAAGATCTACTCATCAAGGTTCAAGCAGGCCTAATGCAGACTTCCCTAAAATGTACAAACTCCACATCACAAAATATTATCCGTTTTATCTTTGCAAGCATCTTCCTCCCACACCTCAGCCATAATTTTTTACCCAAATTAGGATTCAAATATTCCCGAGGTAAGGCAGCCACTTATTATGTTGGAAACTTTTATGCGTAGAAAGTGGCTGCACAAGCAAACAGACACACGAGTGAGTCAATCATATATGTTCACATATGCAACACTTAGTGGGCGTGACCAGAGGAAATGGAAAATGTGCTCTGGGAAAATGACTCTCCTGGAAATATACTGCAAGAGGCTAACACATGATAACACAGACCTGCCCTGCTGGTTCCGCCTGCGAAGTGAGGGCAGGGCACAAAGCCTAGCAAAAATCAAAAACATGGCCCCTCTGTGAGTTTCCACAAATTATTCTTTTGAGACAGGGTGGGGAGAATGCAGTCAGCATTTATTTGCCAGATAGTTATACTATAGTATAGTACTACTACTACTGTGCGGACAAGGAATGATATCTGGATTGCAATTAGATCACCAGCTTCAAATAGATTCTGCAAATAGCAATCTATCGCAAGAAAGTGAACTACAAGAAACAGAATTCAATTTGTTTAATTAAATTTCATAGACATTTACTGTGAATAATTGTGCAGCAAAATATACAGGTTTTTCAACACACGACAAGACACATGACATCATTTAAATGTGGAGCCATAAACTACTAAAATGTTGAAATTCAAGAAAGCAGAACGGGTTTTGAGTTAAAAGGTTGTTCGCGAATGAACGCTGTGATTTCCCCTCATTAGCACAAGATAAGAAATTGGTAGATTGGCGTCAGGATATTGCAAAAGATATCAAGATACTCTGAAATGTACGGTAATGATTTTTCACGCCTAATTTGAAACACTAAAGTTTTTTTTTTGAATCAGCCAATCATTTTACTGAGCAGATTTCACTGGAGGAAAAGACACGCTGCAGATACAGCTAAACAAAACAAACAAAACAAAGTTGTTATAGTTTTGTTTGTTTGTTTTTTTTAGCAAATTCACACTAGGTTTGACAGTCTGCATTTACAAATTCTAAAATGTTACTGACAGTCAGACAAAGTTTCCATGTGCAACAGAGAGTATGTGTGGTAACCACAAAGCTTGAGGGTGTACTTGCTTTGCAGTAGTCTCCACATAATCGCTTCAGTTGCCGAAAAACAAACACGCACTCATCAAGACTGTACTATCAACAGGCCACACCTAGATATGAATCAGCTACAAGGTAAGATGGACATGTTATTACAGAGTTTTGCCGATACATTACCATTTTGACAGATGACAAAATGGCAATGTATTGTGACGTGAATCTCTTTGAGTCTCCAGAGTCAAAGAGATACACCTGGGCTCTTGTCTTCCTTGCTCTCCGTGGATTCGAAGGAGTGCATGCGTGTGTGTGTATGTGTGTGACGGTGATCAGACCTACAAACAGAAACTGCGTCTTCCCTAGCGCTTGCTCCACTGGGATCCTTGCATGTTTTAATTAAATAAACTGCTTCAATCGGGCCCAGCTGTGCCCTGCATCCCCAGTCTGCATCAGTCAGCATCCATGCTCAGGGAGCTCATGGAGCCTGTGGTATCAGTGCATATGAGTACATGCAGACAGAGAAACTGAGGGAGGCATAAAGTGCACAGAGAGAGAGAGGCAGAGAGAGAGACTAATCTGTGAAAATGGGGCATGCTGCACTGAGGCCACCTGGGTATCATAGGAAGCCCTGTTCAGGTGTTCTGGATGGGTTCCCCAATGTGCAAACCAGCAGAAGGAAAGGAGCTCAGTTCATCTCTTTCATCTCCCCCTCTCCATTTCCCCTCCTCATCCTCTTGCCCTTTTTAATTGTGTAATTTCTCCTCTATACTCTGAACTACTCTGATAATTCTTTGCAGCGCCCCCTCCCATGATCCCTTTCGGTAAATCTGTTCACATTAAAAAGTGTGGCTGCCAGAACCTGGTGTGTAGTTTAAATATTTTCTTGCAGTTTCATGAAATGTATATGTTGAAAACTACATTTGTAATCTTCTGCTCTCGAAAGGGTAGCAAAAGCTGGAGCACATTCAGACTGGAAAATGTGGTTACAGTTTATCAGACGAACATAAACGGTAATCATTAAGATGTCACACCAACACAGTTTTTAATACTTAAAGTATGCACAACAGAAAACAGCATTTTGTACGTCTGATGGTTGATTGATCTTTCAAACCTCTCTGTTTCGTAAACGTATTTTGAATAGGGGAAAGATATGGTGAAGCCTAAGAGCTTAAAACCAAAATGTTCTGTTGGTGAGACTTCAATCAAAAATTAATGTATCACTGTTTCAGATCTTTATGTTAACCACCTCCATTTTCCCCTACTATATGCATCTATTACATATCTCTGAACAAAGGATGTTCATCACTGCCATCACTGCCAGTAAGTAATAACAACTTATGATTTAAAAAATAATAAAAAAGAATTCTCTCTTTTCAAACCTCCACGTGATTACCCAGTTAAAGTCTGCTGCCAGAGCTCACCCAGGCTCCCCTAAGTGTAAAAGACTAAACTGAGGCTTTTAGTAACAGCAGCAAAGCTGCCTTGTTTTCCTAGTTACCATGTATAATTAATAGACTGGCGCTTCTGGTTCTTGTTCTGCTTCTAAACCAAACCCCATTAATCCAAGTGGCCGTTACAGCCACACAATAGCTGACACCTAGGAAGACGAATACGGGCATGTGCAGCTCGATGCTTGAGCTGGGAAAATAGTCAACTAAATGAAGGATTTTCACATTGAGAGGAATCATTGCTCAATGTTACTCAGACCAACACAGGCTATTCCTGTCAGCAATGTTTCCTCCATATGAGAATTGATTTGATGATTGATTAAGTTGTCCAAAGCTGGTAAAAAGCGTGAATAGATCAATATCCATTTGGATGAGTAAGAAGTAAAAGCTTTTTCTTTGATGTTTTAGAAAGGCTACACTTGGATGACATGAACTCTATATCATGCTTTTTTGGGGGGATTGGGGGGGGGGCATAATTGTTTTGCTTGTACAAACATTCTGTGAGTTTATTTTGGCTCAGTGATGATTTATGGCATCTAAGTATAGACTGTCGTAAAAGAAGCAGTTACTATTTCACCATGTTTCAAGGAAGCCCGGCCTTAACTAGCATGTTAAGCCCAAACAGCAGGACACTCACCCAGTAAAGTAAAACATCCAAGTAGATAACAGTCAGTTTAAATTTTGACTTCCTCAAGAACATCTGTGAACTTCTTCTGAATGTCTTAAAATAGAACAATTTAGCAACTATGCTGTTGCTCCTTATTTACACATTGCGCATAAATTCACATTGCCTTTTTCTGTCCGTTCTGTGTTCTATGGTTTTATGATTGGCTGAAATTGATTGTGCATATGATTGGGAGTATGTATGGATGCATGTAATGTGCTTTTTGATGTCACTGCAAGAGCACCTGAAATTTCACTGTATCACCTTAATAAAGGATTCTCATCTTATTTGTTATCGTTCTTAAATCCAGTTAGTGGAACAAGCAGAGGCAAAAGTTCATATTTTATTAGTGAATATTGAGATTTGTCAGTGTTCCTAAATTAAATTAGTGGAAACTTATAACAAGCAGAGACTAAAGTCCAGACAAAAGTTCATATTTTATTAGTGAATATCAAGATTTGTCAGTGTTCCTAAATTAAATTAGTGGAAACTTATAACAAGCTGAGACTAAAGTCCACACAAAAGCCCATACATATCAAGATAAACCCTGACAAATTAACTGAAATGCGGTAGGTGTTATTCCATAACACGGAAAATGAAGCTCAAAGTAGCATGCCTAGTTGTCCAGCCTGATAGGATGAATAGGCCACGGTTTGAGCTAGAAGGCCCTAAAAAGGGATGTGTGAGGTACTGAGATGACAGACACTTCCACACAGTGAAACACACAGAGTAATAGAACAAGAGAAGGGTGGAGATAATAAGAAACGTTAATGAATTAATTATAGGAGGTATTTAGGACATGTGATATTACACAACTGCATGTGACTTAACAGGCGGCATATGATCTAGGAATGACTCGCTTGTAAGTGATCCCTATGCTTCGGTTGTCACTACAACATTTAGGCTCATCATTTATGCTCATGTATCCAAGATTTACAATTTTTTTTAAAAAAAAAAAGAGAGAGGGAGACGTGAAATTTGTATGAGTCAGCTTTGGCAATTCTATTGGTGGCATCAGGGTATCTGGAATCAGGGCCAAAATACCACAATTTTTCCCCTGTGGTCCCAGACATTACGATGAGCAGTATAATCATAGCCGTTAGGCCTGCTAGCATCGGGATGAATATAATAGCCATGTTCAACGATACTATTATTATGGTGGCCAGGTACGTGAATATTATAAGACTGAGCTCCAGCATCCAGATGGGCATCATCACTGATCGGAAGATGAGCACAGGCGCATGGCAACGTCTTTTCTCAGCCGAGCTGTCACACATGACCTAACAGCCCGTGCAAACAATCTCACTACAGGCTCATCACTGAGAATGTGGTTAAAAATCATTAATTTGACTTCACTTACCGATTCCGGGGGCGGAGTAGATGAAATACAGTGCCGAGGTGGACAGTGAAAAAAGGAATAAAAGCCCAAGGAATGACCTTCTCCGGAACCGCAAATGTGTCGGCATTATACAGGCAACAAAAGCACACACAGGCACGTTCGCGTTTCTGAAACGATGGCAGACCCGTTCCGATGTATCCAGATGCCAAAGCCAGTAGTCCGGTGACGGTCTGGGTTAAATGAGCCGAGCAGAGTGGTAGGGCTGCGGCAGCTGTGAGTCAGGCGTCTAGGAAGTCCGTGTGTTTCCGCGGCAGGTCAAGTATAGGACCTCCAATATTCAGCCAATATACTTAAATTCCATTACTGAGGTGATGTTTCGGTTCAGTTTCACGGTAGGCCCGATGTATAAAGAATATAATGACAGCGCGGTTTGAACTGGCCCTATTCTTCTCAGTGTGAGACCATTATCTGGGTTCCACGCTAGTCGCCGATGGTGTTGCCGCTCCTGCGCTTTGCCTTGCCTGCCTGCCCAACCCTATGAATGGAGCTGTCCCTCTGCAAACAGAAAAAAAAAAAAGAGAGAGAGAGCAATAGCTTAAGTGGGCGTTCACAGCAGCATTGGCTAGCACACAGGTACGGCTCGACGTTAAATCGCGTCAACACTGGCGACCAAAAATTCGAATAAAGTACACGGTTCGATAGAAGTTGCAACGTCGTTACAGTTTTATGGTGTGATATATAATCATACGCTAAGGCTTTCACCACCATTTAAAGTTGTATCTAGTAACTGCTGGCTAATTTATTAGCAAAACTGGGATAAAACAGAATTCCTTAATGTATCTATGTTCGGGTAAACAATGGCTGTCCACTCCATGTTTACACATACAGTGTTCACTGTTTGAACGCAGTAATAATCACAAATACGATACTATTTACATCCTATAGAAGCTCTACGATATGCACTGTGTGGATTTAAAGTGCAGGGCTTCATTTGAATCTGGGCAACATTTGAATTATTTTGATTTTATTTTACAGACAGCCTATATATTTCACAATTTTCGCAGTCATCTAATATGACTCAGTACAAGGTGGAAGGTGTTTTAGCGTTATATAATGCACATCTGGTATTTTGCAGACGGTGCAATATACAATAAAACTACAATATCCATGAAGCACCAAGAAGAAGGGCGGCTACCCTGCAACGGCTCATGGGAAATTGAATATACAAGAATTGCAAACGACAACATTTCATATGTGCAAAAGAAAGCTGAATTATCCAGAAGACAAAAATATGTACCTTTTAAAAAAAAAAAAAAAAAAAACCGCATCAACCGCCTAACTTCTTCCCTTGCCTTTCTTTAATGCCATATTGCAACGTAGCTAAAAACTACAATTCCCAGCAAAAGATTTACCCGGAAGTATAGCCGTAATGTCAATAGATACATAGGAACAGTAGACTTGAGACAGACGGTTTTTTAAAAAAAATAATAAGAAGAATTACAAAACGTAGCTTTCATGTTTGAAACAAAGTCGGTTGAGAATGAAAGGCCTTAGTCCTAAAGGCTTGTTGCTGTCCTTTTTGCTGCTGTTAAGTTTTTGCGTGTCAGTGCGAGCAGAGACAGAAAACTCAGTGGCCCTGCACGAGAGAGATGACGATGGAGGAAATGTCAAACGACAGGATGATACTATAGCCGAAGAAGACCAGACATTAAAACAACATGAAACTAAACATAATCTCGATTCAGACGAGTTGCAGAAGGATGGACCGTCGGTCAGGTCAGACACAGCGAATATTAATTTCAGTACTCTCTCGGGAATAACTTAACTCATTGTACCTAGCTGGAAGTAATTTCAGTCGTAATTTTAATGCATTATCTATATCAAATACACGGTACCAGTCAAATTAATCTTGTTGTGTGGAAGCCAAATAAATATTTATGTTGTTAATATTACAAGTACATAGACATCAAAACAAACTCTGCATCTGTTTAAACTGTGTAAATGGTCAGATATAATGGTTTTATGTGCTCTAGTCAGCTTTGCCTAACTTAAAGTCTAAATTAAAATGTTTAAACACGGGAAGTAGGTGAGGCATATTGACATAATTAACAACTCTGCTCTTCCCTGTTGCCTTGCAGTAACTCCAATGACACCACTGACGACTACAGCAATGGCACCCTTCACTCAACAACTACTACTGTCAAGCCAACTACCCCAACACCCCCAACAGTCAAGCCCATTTTGCCAGTGCAGACTGGGGTTAAGGCTCAAGAAGAAGAGCAGTCCAGTGGGTTGACCATATTCTTCAGCCTGCTTGTTATCGGTTAGTGTTTATTCACCTATCACCGAATCAGTCTGACTCCATATTGTCTGTACAGTATTTTACTTCCAGCATGAACTCCCATGGAATTGTTTCCATGAGGACTGTAGTCTACAGTTTCTCTGACCAAACAGGAGAGAGAACGAAGTAAATGGTTTTAGAGTAGGAAATATGCTTGTTGTGGTTAACAAAGCATGGATAACTCATCTCGTACTCCTAATAATGGAGGGCCAGTTTAGTGTTTTATTAAATCAAATTTGCAGATAGTGATCTAGGATGATGCCAGTGCATAGAGGAAAGGATGTGGTTACACACGGAATGGTTATGAAGTACTTCTTCAGACACATAAAGTACCCATTATGCACATTAGTCCACTTTCCCACTTTAAGATTATAGACCAAGATAATATCATGAATGATGTATATACTTACTATTTAGACTCCTTTACTTTGCAGAAGCATATAGTTTTAGTCATTAACCCAAAACTAATGGATAAAAGAAAAACTATTTTAGAAAACATTTTTCTAAAGTAGGTGGTCAGTAAATGGAAGAAAAAACATCTCAGAGTGCAGTTTAGAAACCGCATACTTGTAAATGGTCTAAAATTGCCTTTCAAAATGCTGCATGTGTTAATTTGGCCTGAATTCAACATCTCCCCTATGAGACAACAGTTCAGATTTGATGAATTAATCTGCTGGATTCAATGTTGCAAACACTACATCTCACGGTTATCTCATCTGCAAGATTTTTCCTTGATGTCATTGGTTGTGTCATTATTATGCTACTTTGCATGTGTATTTACATACGCATTTTCTGATGGCTTTGCCATAAGCTAATTTGGAGATGATTATATTTTATTGTTCAGTCTGAGAACTACTACAGCTGATTTGTAATTTTAATCATGTGGATCAAGTGTACATGACCTCGTTTTAACAATTTTTTGGTTACAGCAATGTGATTTCAAGCTGTTTTTAGACCTATAATGAGAAGAAATTAAAGCGCTACATACATTATATTGCCAAAAGTATTCGCTCGTCTGCCTTCACACGCATATAAACTTGAGTGACATCCCACTCTTAATCCATAGGGTTTAATATGATGTCGGCCTTTGCAGCTATAACAGCTTTAACTCTTCTGGGAAGGCTCTCCACAAGGTTTAGGAGTGTTTTTATGAGAAGCACATTTGTGAATGAGACTGATGTTGGATGAGAACGGTACTCTAATTTATCCCAAAGGTGTTCTGTCGGGTTGGCGTCAGGACTCTGTGCAGGCCAGTCAAGTTCTTCCACACCAAACTCACTCATCCATGGATGCAGCTGCTCAGCCATGGAAACCCATTCTATGAAGCTCTCTACACACTGTTCTTGAGCTAATCTGAAGGCCACATGAAGCTTGGAGGTCTGTAGCAATTGACTCTGCAGAAAGTTGGCGACCTCTGTGCACTATGCACCTCAGCAGCCACTGACCCTGCTCTGTTGTTTTACATGGTCTACTACTTCATGGCTGAATTGCTGTTATTTTCAATCACTTCCTCTTTAATATAATACCAATAACAGTTGACTGTGGAATATTTAGTAGTGAGGAAATGTCATGACTGGACTTGTTGCACAGGTGGCATCATATCACAGTACTGTGCTGGAATTCACTGAGTTCCTAAGAACAACCCACAATTGTTTGTCAAAGCAGTCTGCATGCCTAGGTGCTTGGTTTCATGCACCTGTGGCCATGAAAGTGATTGGAACGCCTGAATTCAATGATTTGGATTGATGAGTGAATACTTTTGGCAAAATAGTTTATTACTGTGTCTTTCATAAACATCCCCGTCTAGTTGGTTATTGGAAGAAAGTCAGCCTGAGAAAATATAACACTAATATTTGGGTGACAGCATAATTTTATGAACATGGATGGATGTAAACTCCAATTATACATTCGGTCATATCTTCCCCCCAGGTATCTGCATCATATTGGTGCACCTGCTTATCAAGTTCAAGCTGCATTTTCTCCCAGAGAGTGTGGCTGTTGTGTCTTTAGGTAAGTACTGCTTATGTAGAATGTTCCTCAGCACAGGAACAAGTCCACAATGTGTACTTAAAGGGTCTCTAAAAACATTTTGAAGTACAGCACATTAAATTTGAGACTGGTTTGAGAGTTTAGGTAATAAACTTCATTCCAGATCTTGTGATTTAGACTTTAGCCTCTTTATCAAATGTGTTTTGTTTTTTTGTTTTTTATCCTATAAAGGTGTTTGACATCATGGTAAAATTCGAACATCATAATGCATTTTGCAAGTAATTAAAGCAGAAAAATTAAGCTTTTCCTTATTTTCTGTCATATATATGTTTACATTAGTGGATATTAAACATGAGCAAAAAATTCATTTAGGTGAACATGTTTACATTTAATAACTTTTAGCTAAAAACAAAACAAAACTTAGGTTTAAGGCTGCTCTGAATCACCAATTTATAATTTTTTTTATAATGAACTTCTATATGGAACTTTATAATGTTAAAGAGAAGAGATACTCCTAATGTGATTTTAAGATTAGGGCAGAGCAACCTCAACTATCTACTGTTTGAACCTTCTGCAGCTAAATAAAAGAAAGTTTGCTTCCAGTGAGGGTGGCCTTAAAGGGAGAAGAGCAAAAAGGGCTGATTTCACACAGTGGATTAACTGCACCAAGGCTCAGTATAGTACACGTACAGATTATTTTAAAGACATTTCAGTCAGGTTATTATCTGAACTTCGCGCCATTGCAACACTTTGTTTCTTTTTCAGCCATTCTGGTGTAGATTTGCTGCTGTGTTTGGGATCATTGTCCTGTTGCACGACCCAATTTTAGCTAAGCTTTAGCTGTTGCACAGATGGTCTCACATTTGACTCTAGAATATTTTGGCATGCTGAGGAGTTCATGGTTTACTTAATGACAGCAACATACCCAGATCCTGTGGTTGCAAAGCAAAACCCAAATCATTTTTAAAGAGAAGTGGCTGTCTTCAGGCAACCGTTCCAAACAAGCTGTACTTGTTCAGTCTTTCTCTAACACGCTGACTGAGGCCTGTAGAGTCTGAGCTTGGATAAACACTCAAGACTTCTGTTTTAATAGAGGTGTTCACACTTGCTGATAATCACTTAGCAACAGCTGGCTGCTATTTACCTTCTTAGGTCATATGGAAGCAGTATAGGTGTACTTAGTTTTTTTTTTTTTTTAGGACTACATTTTTTAGCAATATATTTTATACGCACACACACACAGACCCAATTTTTATCTGTATAGTGCAAAAAAAATGAAAGGAAGGGCAGACAACCTAATGAAAACACCATGTTTCCCTTAGGTTGTCTGTGCGTTTTAAGATGAGCAAACAATAACCCAGTGGGGCCATTGGCAACGTTACTCAATATTTAAGTACTTTAAAAAAAAAAAAAAAAACTTTTTCCTTTCCTGAGGTACAGCTTTGCTTCCTCTGTGAGGTTGGTTCAGGTTAATTCTCCTTCTAATTCTCTCCACTACCCCCCCCCCCCAACATACTTGTGCAGTTATACTCACTCTAATTCAGTGACACACATCTGTCTTGACCCTGAAGGCCTTTTGCTTTTTCACGACCTGCTTGCTGTATATAAGACAGGCCTTGTCACAGGGGACTCTGTTGAAGAGAGATAACACTGCTTACAAATCGGAAAAGACTGCTTTTCCTTCCTCATCACTTCCTTTCTCCCATCTACTCATTTTATGTCTTCCTCTGCACTATCGCTCTCCATCTGTCAGTATATCTGGATCTTACACACTGCTTTGAGGCTTGTGTTTAATTTCTGTCTTCATCTTATCTATCTCCTTTTCTCGGCTCTTTACATAGCTTTGTGTTTTCTCACCCTTTTAATTAATGTTCTGCTGGGTTGTTTAGGAAGAGAGCTGAAGCCCCAATGGGACTTTTTCAAAGACAAAAGTATAACAATAGCTCTTTTAACAATTTAGCTTTGAACTGTGGTGGACATTTGCCAGGCATTTATTAATTTCAACCACTAAAATAGCACTTTACCTCAGGTTCAAACTCCATTTGTATTTCAGTTGTAGCATGATTTTCGTGAAGTGAAGTACTTTTTTTTTTTTAAAATTACATGTGTTATTTCTGTTTCTTTACTCTTTCCAGGAATTATAATGGGAGGCTTCATTAAGATCATTGAGTTTCAGGAACTGGCCAACTGGAAGGTACAGTTTTACTCAGTGTTAACACACTCGTTCACAGCTTCTTTTCTTGTGTCCACACTGCACTTAGCCCAAATTCATAATTTCAGTTTCTTATTGAGCTTTTATTAGTTTAGCGTTAAGTAAAATAATCACATTCCTCTACACACCAAACACACAAACAAGTATACATGTGCAGTGCATAGCCGCAGCTTATCCACAGCAGTGTTGTTTTTGGCAGCCGTTTTAGTTTTAGTCTTAATCTTTTGGATGAAAATGCTTCTTAGTTTTAGTCATTTCTAAATGTGATAGTTTTAGTCCAGTTTTAGTCGACAAAAACTCAAAAGGTTTTAGTCAAGTTTAGTCAGCTGGGAAAAAAAAGAAGAAATTAGTTATTAGTCTTTACAAATTAATTTGAATATTTAGTGGTAACAGTGGAAACAATTGGTTTTTTATTTCTCAGAATTTACTAAAGTGCAATGAACATACATATGCCCAAAATATAAGCATTGGATGAGGAACTCATGCTTAACTTGACCTTGTCTGCAGGGCAATTAAGTTGCATATTATATATAAAAACAGACACCATACAGCACCAGG
>JAVDPK010001930.1:22637-38072 GCA_034780415.1 Cichlasoma orientale
AGCAGGTCTCCACCGCTGTGTTTGCAGCTGTGCGTATTGCTGATAATTTGGGCACACTGCGCAGTTTACGCAGCGTTTTTCTGACTGTGAAGCACAGAAATTCAGTTTTTACCTGAAAAATTTGCATCACTTTGAAATGTTTTCATTTTTCCTGGATGACTGATGGAACATCCATTAACCTTCTCGTCTAGTTTTGTCTCGTCAACGAAAACTCACAGACGTCTTGTCATGTTTTAGTCATCAAAGAGCCATGTGTATCACGTTATCGTCATGAAAAAAAGGGTCGTCAACAAAATAATTTCGTCATCGTCATCGTTAATGAAAACAACACTGATCCACAGCTACCTTTGTTGTGTCCACACTGCACTGCTCCAAAATTCAAAATTTCTGGTTTTCAGTTTTGTTTGATTTGCTTAGCATGGAGTGAAATAGTTACATTTCCCCAAAGTCACAAATAAATATACACGGGCATTCTGTAAAACCTTTGCCCTTTTGAACGCTGGATAGATACAGTAATGGATCACGTTTTGTGAAACTGAATTCTTACGCAATACACAGTCCTGGAACTTGTACAAACGTTTTCTAGTTCTTGTATGAATACTGCAAATTCCCTGGAAAACCCCCGCCCACACCAGCACAAACATATGTGCTGTGATTTTTCGTCTTCCTTTGTCTTTCCAGTTGCTCCCTCATTCGTTCATTTCCTGGTCGCTGTTTTGTCACATGTCTCATATCACTGTTTCTCACTGACTTTGTTATCGACCTGCAGTGACACACACCATTCTTTCCTTGATACACCCCCCACGAGCCCTTCCTTTTTTCTTTGCGGTTCTTACAGCCTTTAATTAACATTCCTTGTTCTCTGCCAGTGAGTGAGAGAACAAGTGAACAAGAGAGGTAGACACAGAAAGATATCCAGAGTGACGGGGAACCAGGAAAAAAAGGACAGGTTATGTCAATGTTTCTTGCACACAGGGTCCCATTGTTTTGTTTAAAGCTTGGGAGCCCCAGGGTATTGCTGAGTCATCCGCATTAGTAACCAGAGCCCCTGGAGCCCCTTTCCCCACATTGCCCCTGTCCTATGAATCTCTAGACTGCTATCTCTGTATTTGTGTGTATTTTGCAGCAAACAAGCCTTCTCTCCTGTCTATGTATAGGGGATAATGGCTTCAGTAGTAGTAAAACAGTATGAATTACGCTGTGGCTTGCAGCTGCTTCTTTGTAGGAGCATGGATATGCTAAGTGGTTTATAGCCCATTTGAGACCTCAAAAGACCTAGGCCATGATGCAAATCTATTATGTCTGACCTATTTGTTTTTTAAAAAGCCTCTAAGATGCATCATAAAACCTGTTTGGAGTAAGATTGCCAGTGGCAAAACTGGAGTTCTGTGAGCATGATTTTTATTTTTTTTTAATTGCAACTCTTTTTAAATTATACATTTATTTACAGGTTTGCATTTTATTTTTACTCTAAATAGAAGGCATCTCTTCTCCTGATCAATGTCTTTCCTTCCAGCTGCTGTCAGACTCTACAATGTACAACAGCAGTGAATGTACAAATGTGAATACACACAGGCGTACAGTGGGGTTTGTTCATAACTCAATGTGCAATGCTCAGTACTTGTAGCTATTAACATTCAAAGACTGCACTATGAAACATTCTGTTTTGCTGCTACTAGTCAACTGTATTATGGTGTAATATTTACATATACATACAGCACCAGTCAAAAGAGCATCTAGTTATCTATTTATTCCTGCTCTGTCCACTCTGCTGCTGTAACAATGCGAATTTCCCAACTGTGGGACTAATAAAGGCATCTTATCTTATCTCATCTCATCTTATCTTATCTTTTGGTAGCTGCCTGTAAGGCTGGCGCCATCTCCTCCAACTAGAACAGCTGACCCACTTGGTTAATCTCACCAGCCTGGAGCTGGAGGACTGCCCTATACCCTGCCTGAAGGGTATACAACTCCCTCAGGCAGCAGCATCCTGTTATTGCTGGATTTGCCCTTTCCTTTTTACCACCAATCTGCTGTCTTTGCTTTTGACTACCAAGCTTTCTATCTTCAGCCCACTCCCTACAATGCAGCATACAAAGAGAGGCTTTTCCCTTATGTGTTTTTCTAGTACTCGTCACTGCTTTTCCCCGATACTTACTCTCATCTACCCGCCTCTCCCCTGTGCTCTGACACAGATTGAGGAAGTAGCATGCTGGTATAAAGTACAGCAATTTGTCTCATAGGCAAAACAGAGAGAGAAACAGGAATATTTGTACTCCAAATAAGACCTCTCTCTGGTTAAGCTTTTCAGTACTGTCCTATCTAGGCACATCACTTTGCTCCAGTGGCTGCAGTGGTGTGTTTTAGACCCAAAGGGCAGCATATATTTTAATAGATGTCTCCCACGCCATGGAGAGAGAGAGCGACAAAATGAGAGAAGTTTTAATTGTGGTTTTAGGGGCTTTTTTCTTTCTTTTTTTTTTAATGTGGTGATTTCACCGGTTGTGAAAATCAAGCCTCCAGGGACACTATACTCTAAATGAAGGTCTCTTCAACATCTGCACTCATATTTATTTATTTATTTATTTATTTTTGCTGTGTCTCGACTCTCTTTTAACTGTGTTCCCTTCATCTTTGGCATTCATCTTTTCTCATTTAGTTCAAACTCTGTATCAGCTCTTCTCCAGAGTATACCCATCGTCAGCTTTCTGGTTTTATCCATTTCATCTCTCCTTCTCTTACAGCATAGAGTTCTCTGATGTCTACTAATACCAGTGTTTCTGAAATCTCATTACTCCTGGTCAGTCCATAACTTTCCCCATAGTTTCAGGAGGTCATTGCAGTGCTATTGTGCCTAAAGTCTGGTGCTTCATCATCTAGTGGGATTGTAATACCCAACATCTGTTTGCTCCTAACTTCTAAAATGATTTCTCCCTTACATTGTTTTATATAATTCATTTCAAAATCTTGTCAGCATCTGCAGCAAAACCAATCCAACAAGTCCTCTTGGGCTCTCAGGTTTTCTGACATATTATTATGTCATAAATAAACAATTTAATTCTTAATCAAAAAGGTAATTGCCTTATGGGTCAAATATGTATCACTTAATAATTGCTCTCAGCCTTAAAGCAGTCTCTGTGGGCTTGTTCAGTCTTTCCAGCAGACATTTTATTTGCGTCAAACAAAACGTGTACATTCATGCCTCAGGAGTACAGTGGAAGATTACTACGTGCTTTGTGTCTCAGGTGTTAATATTCATTCCTGACCACTTGCCATGAAGACTTCTGCATGAGCTAAATGAGAAACTGGTAACCTGGAAGCAAGAGTTGGTCTACTTTTCCTGAAATTTGAATGTATTAAAAAACACAGTGAGCAAGGGCATAGCCTTTAAGCACCAGCATACAGTACATCCTCTACAAGCTGTCCTCTGTGCTTGACCCTCTATGCTTGGAGCCACTGTTTTGTTGATATTGGGAAATTTATCATCTGCCATTTTTTTTCTCTATGGTTCTGTCTTGTATCAATCCTGTTATGCTCTTTTAATTTGGATTAATTAGTTACAAAGAAAAAAAATCTGAAGATTATGCAACAGTTTATTCCATCATATGTTTAACTGCTAGTCCTAATAGTTTTATAACCTTTAGTTAGTTGGTTTGAGGATTGTGGATTGACAAAACATGAAAGTCCAGGGTGCAATTAAACTGTCAGGGATTGCAAATACATTTTAGAAAAGATTTTTAGAAAACACACATCAGATGTGGAAATAACTGTCTAAATGCCCATCTGCTTCTGGGGCTGTTGAGATTGAAATTCAGGCTCAACCAGCTGTCATGACTGGCTTTTATAATACAAAGAGTGATATTGTTGACTCAGTGGTGTAAATATGGTCCTGCCTTTTTTTTTTTCAAACTTTCTAACAGAAACAACTGGGGTGTCAACCACTCACTATAACTCACCAACTTCTGCATCAACATTCATTAATACACACTACGTATTGACTTTTGCATTTTAAAATGGCTTATGCAAAGAACACACCCATGCACACACACTTTGGCTAACACAAGAAAACATGGTGCATCATGCACAGACACATTGGCAGCTAGAGTATAAGGCATGGGCACATGATGCCTGTGCCTGATCTTGGATGCTGGCCCATTTTGCTGAGAAGCAACAATGATTGCATTATTTTGCTGAAATAATCAGAGAGCTAAGGTCCCTGGGAGCGTGTGTGTGTGTTTGTGTGAATGAGAAGCTCAGAGATAAAAAGCATATTTGGGTGTTTCTGTCTGTCTGCAGCATTTTTAAATGAACGTGTTTGAAGGCTTCCATGGAATCTTGAGGCAGGCAGGCAGGCAGTCCTAGCCAAATACCTGATGGGTGTGTGTGTGTGTGTGTGTGTGTGTGTGTGTGTGTGTGTGCTTGTTGTCCTGGAGTTGACATCCAAATTAGTTTTGTCAGATAAAGGGCTGTAACTAACAGCTCAGGCACCCCCTTCCCCCACCTCAACCTTTCCCCTCCTCCATGACTCATTAGGTCAGCTGATGGTCACTGAATTGGCTTTCATGTGTCAGATGAATAGCATGGAGTGTTTGCTGAGTGCATAATAACAACAAGACCGTGTTTTATCATTTGCTGACATGGACATAGTTGCATTAGTATTTTTGATAGTACTGATAAGGATTCCTGTTTAGGTTAAAGAAGTCAGAATGTGTAACAACACAGTCCAAATTATTTATTGACTTAAGTGTTCCTTTTCTTTGTATAGCATGAGCTACAGTTCCTTTAAAATTATTTAAATCATTTAATAAAATCTGAAGGTATGTCTGAACGCTTACACATTTCCCACTTTACATTAGTGTGACTTCCACTTGTCCTTGTACAGCATTAACTCTAAACCAAGGTCAGAGGCAGTACTTTGTTTACTCTCAGCTGTGTTTATTTGGCATTTAAATGGAGATTGAAACTAACTTTTTCTTTTTCTAAAAGGAAGAGGAAATGTTCCGACCCAACATGTTCTTCCTTTTGCTTCTGCCGCCAATCATCTTTGAATCTGGATACTCTTTACATAAGGTACGAAGTATGTGTGCATGAAGCTGGATTTACACAACCAAGACCCTCATGTTGTCAGCAGGAACAGTAAAAGCCACTACGTATATTTATACATGACCCTTTTTTAGTATGTGTATTACTCTGAAAAATACAATGAATACACACTAAGATATGACAGACGTTTAAGCAGTTCACCTATTTGTGTTTGATTTTTTCATTGGTTTTTGTTCTCTGTCTTTTGTGTTTCATTGTTTTGATTTCTTGTTATAACTAAAGTTTATCAGGACTGAAATGTAAAGATTGTGTCTCGTAATATTTTATTTACAAACTCCAGTCAAACAGGATTAAAAAAGAAAGAGCCTTTTTAGTTTTTTTTACATCACTCTGTGAAATGATGCTGTATATATTTATCATGTAATACTAAGGCTGTGTGTCCGTGGATTTTCAGGGTAACTTCTTCCAGAACATTGGCTCCATTACCCTCTTTGCTGTAATTGGCACAGCTATCTCTGCCTTCATAGTTGGAGGGGGTATCTATTTCCTTGGCCAGGTGAGGTTTCTATTAATCAACAGGTGTCCTTGACAGTCAGGACTTGATAGGTGACTGAGCACGTGACCGTCTTCGCGATAAAATATTTTCAGTGTTCTTCCTTGATTTTATTAGTAATGTTTAGTAATGTTAGAAATGTTTAATCAGATATGGTCAGAAAAAAATCATCACCATTATCACTTTCTTATTGTAAAAAAATCTTTGCTACTCTGTCGATATTGACTTAATCAGATGTTCTTGCAGCTTAACAGTGTGTTTCTCTTTGTGCTGAAATGCAGGCTGATGTTATCTATAAGATGACCATGACTGATAGGTGAGTTTTGCTTAGCAATTTACCAAGAACTTGCATACGTCACTGTTAGAATTTCCCCCAAATGGTCTGAGTCAGATAAAACTATGCCAGATGTAGGTTGAGCCTAGTCTTAGACTAATAATTATTTTTTAATGGAGATCTTTATGTGGAATTTTTCTTTTAGTCTAGGCTAGGCTTAACCTATGTCTGGAGAACTGAGCCCTAGAGATTTAACATTTTTGCTTGAGGCATAAATTGTTTTTCTGTCCAAAATTACTTCAAGGGGAAGTGGATGGTGGTATTCTATTTTGGTCTATTCTTATTGACGCCCTTTGCCTACTTACTTTGAACTAAGCCCTCTGTAACTGAAGGGTTTGTCTTTTAGGGAGTGCTAGACAGCAGGATAATCCACCTGCCAGAGATATAACTGATGCAAACACAGCATGTTACTTGACACCCATGTGGGTTTAACAAGGGTTGTGTTCCAGCAGTACTTTTGCCTACTTATTCCATGTGTTTTTGATGGAATTTATGAGAAACGACCTAGCAGATTTTACATTTGGGTGATTTTTAGAACGTGGGCTACAAAAGAACTCAATTGATTTTCTGAGGGAAAGTCCCAATACAGCCCTGTGTTTTTGCACCTGTTTCTACCTACACAGATTTCAGCAGTTTTTGTTGTTTTTCTTGTCTTGTCTTTTCCAGAAAATTTTCCCAGAACAACAATTTAATCTAAACTATACCAAGTTTAATTCTCTATTTTCCTGATATTTTAGCAGCAAGATTTGTTTTCATGACTTAAAATTAAAAAAACAAAAAAACAAAAACTAAACTGTGTTGTGTGCTACTTTTATGTGGTATTTCCTCTCTTCTGTGTCCTCTTATTTATGCAAATGTTTTTCTCCTTCACTGCCCATATGTGTTTGTATCTTCATTTCTTGTATGAATTAAGTGTATCCATGCCTGTAAAAGTGTCTTTTGTTAAGCTTTTATCTTTCTGTCTCTCTCATTCTACCTCGCTGTAGCTTTGCCTTTGGCTCGCTGATCTCAGCCGTGGACCCTGTAGCTACCATTGCCATATTTAATGCTCTCAATGTGGACCCAGTCCTCAATATGCTGGTGTTCGGTGAAAGCATTCTCAACGATGCTGTCTCCATTGTCCTCACCAAGTAAGGACACTCCTTCATGATTTGTATATTCTCCATTGCACACATTGACACATTTATACAATCTTTCACAAACAGTGGGCCTAAGGTCAACATGCAAAGAATCTGCACTATGTAGATGTTATGCAACGATTAGATGTACAACACCAAATCACTTCTTAAAATCTAAAAGAAACAGGCTAAATGCAAACTTTGTTTTCATATTAAAACAGCTCTTTACATGAACATTGTCCGGATCCATCTAGTAATAGCGACACATTATAGGTACTCCCACAATGCACCGAGAACAGTGTCACGATCTGATACACTTCCTGTGACCTACCGTCGTGTCATGCTCCTAAAAAGCCGCAGTATCCCAGCCTCGTTTTCGCTCCACTTTAATCAGATTGCAAATAGTGGCAGGCAGTTTGAAAGTTGAAATTTTGTCCATTTCAATGGTGCTTGTCCGGGAAAAATCTGTAAAGTTTCACAGATTTTAAGTGAGTACTGACAAAATGTGTCATTTTCCAATCCCTACCACCCCAAACCCTACCTCTGACACAAAAACTGATGCTTTAGACATGCTTATCAGGTTCCTGTCTGCAAGAAATGCGCAGGCAGATTTTAGTGTGCCACAAACATTTTAACTTGTAATAAAGTGTTAATTAACAGATTTTGGTGAAATTCCATTCACCCTACAGGCTAAATGGAATGTCTTATAGTGTCCAAACTTCATATCCTTATAACTATCCATGTGATATTTCCATCCTGCAGATTTTATCAAAATAGGCCAATTTTCATTTTTTTTCCCATTTCAGCCCTGCTATGGCATGGCTCACAAAGCTTCCTTTCCAATAAAAACAGTGACCAAAAAATGCACTATTTTTTTCTGCTTAAACTAACATATCTTTGCTCAGGAGTGAAGTATAACCATAATTCAAATTGCAAATTGTTCAGTGAAACAGGCTCTACAATATGGGATCATAATCAGAAAGGAGGGGGTCATTTTAAATTTTTATGGGAGTAGCTACACATTAACATGTCTAAAAAGTCCACTATATGCCTGTTCCTATACTTGCATGCCACCTTTACATGTAGGCACTACTAGCTATGATAAAGTGCAGAATTTGAGCAATAGCAGCTGCTAGCATATACAGCAAGTTCAGCAGTGCCTGCAGTCCTACCATGTTGAATTAAACACTGTTAGTCAAGGTTGAGTTAATATTTTTCTTCCGGGAAAGTTCCATGTGATAGGGGCTTGACAAATCAAAATATGACAAGTAGTAAACATGGGTGTCTGCTTCCAAAACACACACTGAAACCTGCGTCACACTGCCGCAAAATCGGCAGCGGGGGGCTGCAGGCCCAATAGAACGCAGAAATTTTCTGCAGTGCTCCGCAGATGTCAACCAGTGTCTGCAGAACGAGTTTTCAAAAATTAGGTGCTGCCTTATTTTTGGCTGCGCGCAGTTGGGGACAGGAAAACACATGATGAGCACTTGTTGAGTTCGCAGTCAGTCCCCAGTGCACGTGATGGCTCCGTAATGCATGTGTTCAGTCCGCTATCAGTCCGCAGTCCTCCTTAGTGAGGCTAAAAGTGGTGGATAAAGTAGGTTTCAGAAAAATGGTGAAAATACCTTGGCTTGGGCATGGCCCTTTTTATAGCTCTCCCCTGACCAGCGGATGCCGGGTTCACCCCGCCACATCTGACATGTGCACGTGCACGCCCACAACTTCTCCACAAAATTTTCTGCGATCTGCACGCGTCACACCCCATTAGGTCATACGGTCCATGCAATATGCATGCTATCGATTGTTTACATTTTCCATCCACCATGAATTTCTGCGGATTGTTTGCGATCGCCCATCCGCTGCACTCCACAGGATTCTTTGCATCAGTGTAACAGGGGTCTAAGACTCAGTCCCAGATATTTCTAACTAAAACGAGTCAGCAGCGTTTCCAAAAGTGTCAGTGTTCAGGTCCTAAAATGCGGGAGTAGAATGGACACCATGCGCAAAAGTTATTTTATATGAAAACATATTAGTATGCCCAACTGGCTTGACTATGATCTCCTCATTAAGGTCCATTAAACTAGAGAGGTGGGGGATAAAATATTTCTTGTGGCATTTTGTGGTCTGTATTAGATATTTAGTAGAGTAAGCAAATAAAAACAAATAAATCTCTGCTCATAGAAATCACTAAAAGCACATGATTCAGAACATGACAATTACTACATTTTTAGGTTTTCTTCAATTTCAAGATAATCCAGTGATAGTTTTCTGTGCATCTGTCTGTATGTTACAGGCATAGACTGCTATTAGTTAGCTCAGGATGATTTTACAAGTACCAGTTAGACAAAAATTAACCAAATGTTGACTATAAAGAGGGATCAGCATAGCTGTACCTGCCTTTACCTGACATCCCATTACAGCATTTACTGGATTGAATCTCTCCTGATGGATTTAATTTAATTTTAATTTTATTGTGTTATTGATGCCAAAATAAGCTTAACATTTTTTTCTCCATTTTGAAAGAAAAAACAATGTTCACACAGAGTTTATAAAGAAAGAAGTGAAGGAAAAGTTCAAATTCACAGAAGCAGGGCCAGATGGTATTTAAATTATGGAAGGATTATTAAACACTAGGTAACGGTAGCTACAATTATTAGTGTGGAGGGAGTAAAGATTAGATTAGATTCAATTTATTGTCATTGCATATGTTACAAGTACAGTGCAATGAAATGCAGATTGCATTTAACCAGAAGTGCTTGAGTGGTAATAAAAAAAAGAGCATATGATAACAGGAGCAGTATATGCACAGAAGTGCAATAAAATACTAAGTCTGGGGGTTTGAGTAGTGCAAAGTAGAAGTGGTACAGTAGTGCAATGGCACCAAAAATGTACTCACAGATTTTGAACCGGGTAAAAATCAATGACACCAGCACATAATACTGAAAATATGCCCCTACCTCCTCTCTACAATTATAACTTCAAAATGGGCCTTTAGACATCCTTTGGTGACACAAGGCTAAGAGGCACCTTTGTGAACACCAGCATTCTCTCCTATGTGTGTTTGCTCTTTTCTAAATTGGGTGAACTAATTCACTTTGGGACAAAACAGGAAGCTCTTGCATGATCTGACAACCATGGCAGTTACAATTCAGTTTGCCTCCATAAAACTCTGCACTACCTGTAGACAAAATAAGTCATTAGGTAACACAATAAAGATGGTGTATAATGCCTACGTTTTCATTAACTTTTTAATTACATTTCAAATCAGTTTTCTTTATACAGAGCTTATTCATAAAACCACTCATCTCAGGATCTTAGGGAATTTATATTTTAAGGCAAAGTCCTCACAATATGCCAAATATTGAAGTTTGCAAGAGTGAGGAGAAAAAAACCCACAACTTTAACAAAAAGGACCTTCCAGAACCAAACTTAGGGAGGGGAGACATCTGCCTTGAGCAGTTTGCATGAGGGGAAATCAAAGAGAGAAAGTCAAAAAATTTTTCATAGTAAAATATATGGTCGTCTGCTCTTGTGATGACTTATTTTGTCCTCAAGGCTTAATTATTTGCTTGAGTGCAGTAGACCTATTAAACACACAAACAGTGACACACCAGTGGCTTAGAATTTTAAATATCACGTGATGAAGTCAGGCATCTCCCATCCTTTAAACCTGACCTGGTTTTTGCAGATTATGCATTACACTTTTTTTTTTTTTTTTAGACAATAACTTAATGGATGTGAGTAGGCTGTCATCAGCCTCTGCAAATAGAAAATTTCAATGACCGAGATGGTGAAAGTGGCTGACATTTAGGAAATTCCATGAGGCTTTTACTTATATTTCAAGTATCACTAAACGTTCTGGACACACCTTCAGAGTATCGCTTTCTCAGAATTGTTTATCTAGTTTGTACTATCTGCTGACTGGCTGCCTCAGATAGATAGAAACTTGCTAGACAAGTTTGACTGAAACGGTCTTCGGGATTCCTGTTCATGTACTGTTCATCATTTTAGCTTCCATATCTGCACTCACTTTTTTCCCTTATCTCTCCTCCTTGCAATAACCTAAATGTGCAACGTGAGCTCAAGTGTCTCCATGACCCAGCAGCCCCGGCAGTCTGCTTATGTTAGGAAAAAACTTGTTTTACAGCTTAGACGTTATGAACTGTCAGTGGCACATTGTAGATTCACTGGCCGTGTTAGGTTTTGCATGTGAGAACGCAATCGTGTGTTTCCATCTAGGTTGAATGGTTACTAAATTTCAGTGTGGGGCAGTTCAATGAAGAGCCTTCTAACAAATCTTCAAAGATGGCAGAGCCGCTAACCTTACAAACATCTACTTGCACATGAGCACACCATTTCTGAAGCACATATTAACAGCCATTTAATGGATGAAAAACAAACTACACATGAATGATGCTTGGGTGGGGAAGTTGTGCCTTTTGCTGTGCATCTTGTTTGATCGGCTCAGTGATTGTTGACCTACAGCTAAATTAGTTTCCGTTCCAAGATATCACACATTGCACAAGTAAAACATTTGACAGCAGGGCTCTACAGGCCAACAGGTCTATATTGTGGTTCAGGTACAAATTCTGCATGGAAAATTTATTCTATTTCAACTAGTGTCAGTTAAACCAACAGGAATTTGAGGGCGATTATGTGCCTACTCTCTCCAGCGCGCCCTCGCCATCAACTAGTGCTGTGTTTCTGCCCTCTAGGGTCAGATATAGATATTACAAGACAGAATGTATCTCAGTGCCATTTCATTTGTTATTTCCTCTTTTTTTTTTTTTCTCTTTCAGCACAGCGGAGGGTTTCTTTTCCCGCTCAGACAACTCCATGGTAACGGGCTGGGAGACTTTTTTACAAGCTCTGAGTTATTTCCTCAAAATGTTTTTTGGTTCGGCTGCACTGGGGACCCTCACTGGACTCATCTCAGCTCTTGTATCCAGCCCCATTTCCTGTTTATGTGCATGTGTGTGTGATTGTACTTTGTCTGTGAGCTTTTTTTTTCTGGTCTGGCCTTATTTAAATTCTCTAACTCACTGATCAGTTTCTGAAACACTTTGACCTGAGGAAGACGCCGTCACTGGAGTTTGGGATGATGATAATCTTTGCATACCTGCCCTATGGACTGGCAGAGGGAATCCAATTGTCTGGTAAGCCCATACATACACATAAAGAACAACAATATTTTTGCACATTTGACTTTTCCTCTGACCTCCACCTCCCACCTGTTTCTCTCCACCTACAGGAATAATGTCTATCCTGTTTGCGGGAATTGTGATGTCTCACTACACACATCACAACCTGTCTCCCGTCACCCAGATCCTTATGCAGCAGACATTGCGCACAGTGGCCTTCATGTGTGGTCAGTAGATTCCTGATTAGCATCTGAATTCCCCCTTTTGCTGTAATTTTATCAGATGTTTTCACCACTTTCTTAACTTCTTTCTCCAGAGACGTGTGTATTTGCCTTCCTCGGTCTCTCCATCTTCAGCTTTCCTCATAAATTTGAAATATCTTTTGTAATCTGGTGCATAGTAAGTTCTCTTTTATTTCCCAGTGTTGTTTTAATTTTGTTTCTGATCATTCCCATGATCATCAGGAATGACACCAGTTTTTTTTTCCTCTCTGTAGGTCCTGGTTCTTCTTGGCCGTGCTGTGAATATCTTCCCCCTGTCATTCCTGCTGAACTTTTTCAGGGACCACAAGATCACACCCAAAATGATGTTCATCATGTGGTTTAGTGGTGAGATGACATGACCAATGTGTTTCGTTAATGACAGGCAGTCAGATTTTTGTTGGCGTCTAAACCACAGTCTTTGCACATAGTGTGCACATGTCTGGCTGCAAATGAAAGAAGTATTCGTATTATTCAGTTGGGTTTGTCATATTTTATCAAACACGGATGTCTGACATCCACTGATTTCAGCTTATCAAAAATAATGTCTGATTTCTTTTTCTCTGCTTTATAATCTGAAAATTGATTCATATTATATTTCATAAATGCCTTTATTAGCTCTGTAAAACTTTGAAAGGCATTTTGATTATTTTTTGAAATTTGCTAAATTGAGAAAATAATCAGAAGATAAACGATCATAGTCAATTGTTGAATTCCTGGTGAAGGTTAGAAGAAAGGCTACAGCAGCTGTCCCGCTCAAACTCAGCCCCAGAAGGTTGATAGCTCATCAAGATGTCATCATAGTTTGGAGTTATGAACAAAAAGGCAAGCAGACAATCGCGTGCTGGCTCGCCCTTTTAGTTCCACAATTCTGCTACATACTGCATGAGTTACATCCTGTTTTGAGTTTAAGAAGTGCCAACCATTAGCAGACAGAGAACAGAACTGAAAATTGAGAATAAGGAAAATTCACTGTATGGGTGTAATATTTAACACTAGTCTTAGAGTAGTTTCAAAAAGAAACCAAGACTAGAGATTTTGTTTTAGAATTAAATAATTGTTTATAACATTTTCTGTGTTCAAAGATCAATAGTCACTGAATTCTATGTAGCTATTTGGAGATTAAATGATTCATTTGCAGCCATTTTATTTATTAACTTATTGTTTGTAATTATTCAAGTTAAATGCCATTGTCTGGTTCCAGCTTCTCAAATTTCCCGATCACATGATAACTAGCCAGCATAAACGGTTATTTGAGTCTCGCTTTCTTTCCCCTGGGCTCTGGGAACCTTTCCTCTTATGAAGAATCAAAGCTTGTTTGAATACATGCCCCAAAGTAGACACTGCAACAAAAATGAATAAACCTGTGATTTGTGTGAGGGGGTAGTGGGACTGTATAGGACTGTGCTAGTGAAAAAACACAGTTGTGACAATGAAACTTGTATATGGCATTAATAAGTGCCAGTGAATGTACCAAAATACTGCTTAACAAGATGACTTCCAGTCTCAAGACTCCGAGGTGGCAGAATACTTTATCATGATGATGCTGAAAAGCACACATCCAGAATTTCACAAGAGTTTCTAAAGAAGTGAAAACTATGACGAGACCAGGCATGCTGCCTTTGTCCAATAGAATACTGTAGGTGCATTTTTCAGAGAGAGTTCGAGAACACAACCTCTCCAGGAACGAGCATCTGAAAAAATGTCTCTATAGATTGCCAGAACATGTCTCCAGAAATTTGTGCAATGCTGGTATCTACCTGCCGAGGTCTGAGTCTGACATCAAAATAAAGTAGGATGTATAAAGTACCGAAAAAGGAAAAAGTCTAAACAAGAAAGCTGTACTAACTTTTGTAGCACACACTTCACACTGTGGAAACTTGTGTTTTTAATGTTGCATGTCAAGCAAATCCCTACTATTTAACTCAGAGGTAATATAGTTACTTTAAGGTGATAATTTTGAATAATTTAACTACACAGGGATGTACTCATGTTGTATATGTTGAACACTAAAACCAAAATGTGGAAAAAGTCAAAGCAGATTGAGCGTTACATAATAATTCATTGTTTTTATTTATTTTGCTAGGTTTGCGAGGTGCTATTCCCTATGCTCTGAGCCTTCATTTGGGCTTGGAACCCATTGAGAAGCGTCAGCTAATCGGCACCACCACCATCATCATCGTACTCTTTACCATACTCTTCCTCGGGGGTGGGACCATGCCGCTCATCCGCATCATGGACATTGAGGACAGCCAGTCAAGGCGCAAAAACAAGAAAGATGTCAACCTCAGCAAGACACAAAAGATGGTAATGGATGAAGCATCCTGACTTCACACACACAGGGGCACACAAAGAGTTTGTTGTCTGCATTGATACTAGCTGTGCCATCCTCTTATCTGCCATCAGTTTCTTTTTGTTCACTTTAGAGTGAACATCAAAGGGTTGATTGTAGTTTGTGTGAAGAGGAAAGGACTGTCATCATAATGATTCACACATGAAAACACCAGTCCTCTGACAAATAAACCTTAACCAGCAGCGTTGGTAAAATTTCCCAGATACAGTGGTACCTTGACATACGAGTTTAATTCGTTCCGTGACTTTGCTCGTAACTTAAATTGTTCGTATGACAAATCAAAATTTCCCATAGAAATGAATTGAAACGTCATTAATCCGTTCCCGCCCCCCAAAACGGCCACAATTTTTTTTTACGTTTATTAATAAGAAAAATGTAAAGAACTTTATAAACAAATAATGTATAAAAATAATCCTGCATACAGAAAAGAGAATGTAAAGAAATAAACTGGTTTTAAGTGAAAGTGAGACAGATGTTGGCGTAAGTGGAGGAGATCGCTACACTTAAACGCTCCTTTTTTCACTTCACTTTATCTTCTCCTTCTTTTGCCTTTTTAGGCACACTCATAAGTAGCGTCAACACGCACACCTCGCTCATGTTTTTCGATAATTTGATACATTGTATCCATGGCCA
>JAVDPK010001931.1:0-18723 GCA_034780415.1 Cichlasoma orientale
ACAATATTATCGTTAATCGCAATAATTTCTGAGACAATTAATCGATTAGCAAAATTTGTTATCGTGACAGGCCTATACACAAAGCCATAAAACATCAAGATTTTACAAGATTTTCTTGTCTTGTCCTGTTGTGGAGGGTGGTTTTTGGAATGTCTTTGCAGGCTCTTCAAATAAAACCCACGTTTTGCATTGTTGGAACTGTTGACATACTCAGTTTGGCCTGCACCAAAGCAGGAGAACATTCTGGCTAAACCCAGTGCGGTATAAAACAGATCTGGGTTGTGTAAAAAAATTTTAATCCAATGCAAAGTAAACTGCACCAAGCTATGTAATAAAGTAAACATTGTATGGAAGGTTTCCAACAGAACATTTGTAAAAAGTTTCTTTTAGCCACTTGTAGCTTGTTAGTATTGTCATTTTTGTTACCTGCTAGAAACTTGACAGTGAGTCTCCAATCAAATAAACAGTTCCTTCTCTTATGGTTTAAGTAGAAATGGCCTTCATGCCTCTATTACATTGTTATCACCTTGATTAATGTCCAATACAGCTCTGCTCGTTCAGGTGTCTCTTGTTTTAATTAACTCTGAAATCTTCTGGGATGATGCTGGACAGCATTTTGGCTGTGACCAAAAAGTAATTGATTCATCTGGTAACTGAATTTGTTAAGAGAGTATTTTATTCATGGCCTTTATCTATCTTCTTTAGATGTCTTATGTCAGAACAGCAGCACAAATCCCCAAAACCTTAAATTTTATTTATAGTGTAATACGAGGTGGAGCCTGAAATATTGATGTTTTAATTAGTTAAATAAGTTATTTACCAAAGCGTCATTGATTTATCTGCTAAATGTCACAGCCCCCCATTTTTAGCCTTTCAAAAAGTCAATAATGTTATGTGGGAGTCAGGGCAGTTGATAAAACTTTGGGAATCTGTAACCTCTCCGCAGAGGTGCCCGATTTGTGTGTCCAGACCAGCAACATGATATCCTGTTACAGCTGCTGGGTTTGGGTGTGTGACAGCTGTCGGCCCGGCGGCCATGCAGAATGGTCCAATCTTATTCAGCAGGCCTGCTTGGGATGGGCCTTGACGTGTCAAGCGGCGCAGGCTATTCCCCTCCATGTAACCTCCATTAGTCCCCTAGGGGTAATGAGTGTGGGGGCAGGGGTGGCAGGGATGGGCCCAGCTGTGGTGTACTCTGGCTAATAGCTCTTAGCACAGATGGCAGTCCCTCATCCTCCCATGTGTGTGCGTGAAACTTAATGTGCACAGGCCTGTTTCCAGCAGTGTACATTACAATCACACATGGCCCTTAAATGGAAGTCTGCAATGCTACAGTATTTAGTGTCGGTGATCAATTATGTTATGCAGCTACAAACCGATAAGCCTCAGCTGCTACTTTTAGGTTGGATGTGAATGTTCACTGTAGTGTGCTACCTAACCATTGCAGCTCAGTGGAATTTTATTGGTTTGTTCAGTGACAGATAGCAGGTTTTATTAACTGTGGGACACAGAAGAATGAAATATGATAAAGTAGTATTAATGTTTATGCTTCAGTGAGAAGTTTCTGTTTGTCCTTCCTTAGAAGTCAACACAGAGAGTATTGGCTTTTATCTTAAGGTGTGACTGAGGAGAGTATATGTGCTTTCCATCAGGTTAAGTTTGACTGTAAACCTGAGAATCTCAGAGGTAAATTCGATTATATCTTTAACACTAAGTGCTTATTTTTTTTCCAAGTGCTGACTACTAATTTTGTTATTTCCAGAATCTACAGAGGGAACAAACAGATGTTTTAAAACTTCCTGTTTTTACAATAGCCGGTTCTATTTTAGAGCCAGTTCCCGAGTCAACAAAATGCAGAGATTTGTCAATTTATGATGACAACAAAGCTCATATTAAACCTTAGCTTCTTATATAGTAAGCCCCCAATTCCACTGAGAACCAAACATTATGTAGCGTTCTGCTGGAGACATAGAGGTAAATTCTGAGAAGAAAATCTGGGACCAAGCTGCAGGCTGCAGATTGTTGTGCATGGAACTTGTTCTAGATCAGGTACCCACATTGGTGGATATGAGGAAGCAATTCTAGTGCTTTCTCAGCCAGACACAATGAGTTATGGCTTTTTTAGCCCTTAAATACTTGTTGAAAGGTAAGTCTCATAAGATTTACTTAGGGGCTTCAAAAGGATTTGAACTTGATAAAATGGTGCTGAACCCCATCTTTACCAAAAACTGGCTGATTATGACTGCATGACCTAAAAGAGGGTGAATCTCAGTTATGAAATATTAATCAGCAACGGAGTGACACAGCACATGTTTATTCATTTGAAAATGTCAGTGACATTTTTGAAGTACTTTGGCTGAAACTTATATTCAGTATGATAAGGCTATATTGGTACAATATTGGGCAGTTAGTAACAGTAATCCAGGTCAATAAAGGAGTTTCTTTCTGAATGCATAATTTATGTGCCAGTCTATGGTGAAGGGCCACACACAAGACTACTGTGTAGGCTGTTGTGTTGCCCTGTGAAGAGTGCCTGTCACCAGTGACTGAACGTATTCTTCCTCCATTTCTATGGTGCTAAGATGTTCTGTCCCACCCCTCTTTCCATAGTTCCTTTTTCAGAAAAGGGTTAAGAGAGGCAAAGGTTAGCTACTCAGCCATCTTCTGTCAGCTGATCACTGATCTGCTCCTCAACTCTGCCACACATGACAAATCAAAGTTGCAGCGAAAGAGGTTTTGACAGGATTTTTGCTTGAATTCAGCTTAGTGGTCTTTTAAAATTGCTTGTCTTCACTTGGGAAACGTGTTTTGGGGTTGGAATTTGGACCTTGTGATTTTACTCTTTTAAAGTGCTTCTGCTCAGACTTTTAATCTAAATTAGGTAATCTTTACAGTGCTTTTTATAGGGTCTGAAGATCAGCATGTTGCATTCAGTGACCCTTGGAGCTTAGGACACTTAGAATGCTCCTGACTCTTCCAAAAGCATAGTTTTGACTCATTTTAGTCCAGAATTACTGTTGCTTTAGGTCAGCATCATTTTGATCCATTAAGTAACGAACAACATGCTGATTTGAAAGTTTTTTCTTCTTACTTGGCAAAGGTTGAGTTGGCATTATATTGTACTGCTAGTTTGAAGCAGTTCCATCAGGATTTAAGTCTACTGCTCATTAGCGAAGATGAAATATTCTCTGGCATTCAAAAAGCAATTGCCTGCTTAAGTAAAGCATCATTCTGCATTAGAATTAGTGGATTATACCAAATGGCTTTGGATCATGAGGTTGACAACACAACCTTCAGATCTGTTGAGCTCGAAGCATTTTAAAGTTAAGAGTGCAAGATTAACAACGCAACAGAGGTATGAGGTCATGTAGTGCAGACATGTTGGCCAAATTAAAATCTTTGAGAAGGTTTTCTGAGACGTATTTCTTACTACAGCTTGTAAAATATCTTGACTCCCAAATTACTGTTAGCATAGTGGATTTTATCTTGTTTTGATGTGCTCATCTTTTAAACTGCAGTCACCCTTGCCATTTTTTTTTTTTAAATGAGTATTTGATTATATTTGGGGATTACCCCTAGGCAACGTTGGTTTTGTTGATCCACAGGCTGCTGAACGTGGCCACGGCTGGAAGTCGAAGATCTTCCTTGGAATCTTCCGTGCTTGCAGTAAACATGGCCCTATAAATAGAGCTCAGGGAAAAGCAGGCCAGCAGCAGAATGACAGGCATCCATACTACAAAACCCAGACTCTGTGCAGCAGAGGCGCAGTGTGCTGTCGCGCACGCACAAACACCTTCCAAACCCCACACCCCAGTGTCAAAGCCTGTGGGTACAGTTAGCACAGAGGGCCTCCAGTGTGAGCTGTCCTATCTGTCATCTTTGTTTGTCAAAACTAGCCATTAGATATTTCCTCTCGTTACACAGTTTTAGGCTCTTGGGACTGCATCTGTCGCTGGTATGCTGCTATTCACAGAAGCAGAAGGTCATGCTATGAAAAACGCGTGCTGGTGCAGCTCAGACACTTTGGATTCCTGAATGTAAACACAACGGAGAAACTGAGGACGTGTACTTTAACATAGACTTAATCAGCTATTTTGAATTGTTCAAATAACTATAGATAAGAAAAATGCAGTTTTTCTGCTTTTTGCAGTTAAGTGTTGTTTTTTCAGTTGTTTTTCCTCTGTGGAATCAATAAATTTGAGTTTGAAGATATTAAAAGGATTATTTTTACTATACATTTTATAATTAAATATGCAAATTATGAGAATATCCTAATAAAATAATTAGTTGATTCACTGAAAATCTAATGTTATACATCTTCAAATTCCCAAAGTTGTCTGAGCAACAGTTAGAAAGCATAAAGCGATATAAAGTTTTTCTTCTTGTGCAAAAATAGTGCAGCTTCACACTGGAGAGCTTTAGATGTTTGGCATTTCCATTTGATTAATTATTTCAAATATTCAGTCATCAATTTATTAGATTTTGTCACTTAATATCCTCCAGATCAACAAATTAGTGCAATCCAATGAGTCGATTAATGAGGTAATTGCCTTGTGGTAGCTTTTTATTTTATTTTTAATTAGACTGAATTTACACATGTAAATTATTTGTAGATGCTTTTACCAGAATATGAAACACCTGCAGCAATTAATAATATATTTGATTAGCCAACTGACAAAAGCAATTGAAAATTAATTGGCAAATATATTCAGACATTACCCCGGACCTTTGTCTATTCAAATTGTTTATGTATTAAAAAAAAATTGTTCATATAGGTATTTGTTACAACTATAGATATTATCTTAAGCCAGTTAAATCCACCTTTCCAGCATATGTGAAAATGGATATAATATAGAATTTGTTGACGTCATAGTCCAAGCAGTCCAAGCACTTACCATTGTCCGCTGCTGTCACTACTGTGATTAGTGAAAAGGGTACTTGAGTGCGCCAAAGCCACTTGCATTAATTCCTATTCTGCTGTCAAACAATATCCACATCTCTGCATTTGCATCAGAGGGGAGCTTATCATTAGATGGGCCTGAAAAGCGGCACTGCATCAATTCATAACAAGTCAGCTGACTCATCCAGTTTTCCTCTTTTACCCTCCATTTTCCTCCACTCCAGTGTGATTTACCATGACAACTGAATCAGGCGCCGACTCGGAGGCCAAGCAGCCACAGGAGAACAAGGAGACAGAAAAGGGGAAAGCAAAAGCGACATCGGCAGCAGCCGAACCCGCCTCACCGCAGAACCAAGTGGAGCAGCTTCCAGCCGCCGCCGGACACAGCACCCCGGCCAGGAAAGAACAGGTCAGCCTCTTTGTAACTGCATCCACCCACTGTCACTTCTGTTAGAAATGGAACATCCATTCATCGCATCCACCATTATTTTCCTTTTAACATGCTTTTACTTAATTTGATATTTTTAAACTATAATGCTTTAATCAAGAATGATTCTTTTGTAAGCAAAACATTGTATAGCTCCTTTTGAATGTGACAAAACATTACACACCATTCATCCCTCTCCTGAATGAATTGTGGCTTTGTGAGGAAAAATGGAAATGAACACAGAAGGGGTGGTGGGGGTGAAGATGTGACCTCAGGGTCCTCCATGGCGGTTACAACCCTGAATCTGATGCATTTGTTTGCGAGGAAAACTTGGTTTCCAGTCAGAACTTCATGCTTTTGTATGTTAGAAATGTGAAGAAACGCAGATCAAGAAACCTTCAACTGCGGACGCTTTCTTTTCGAGCTTTTATCAAATAGGGCTGGGCAGTTTAACAGACATATCCACTGTCAGGGATTGGCCACACACAGGCAGTTTGGTGAGGGGTGATTTATGTTTTGTTTTGCTGTCTTTGTGGTTTGCCTCTTTCAGAGGCTTTCTAAATAACTTGTAAAGTACAGTTCTTGAAGACTGCCACAGCCATCCTTCTTGTTATCCTGAGGTAGAGCTCAGAGGGTTGGAAACAGACACTAAATTAAATTATCATCAAGTATGACTTGTGAATATAGTACAGTAGAAATCTGCCATTGTATGTTAGCAGTGATGTATATTGACAGTCATTTGTTGGACTGACTGTTTTTACATATCCTCTAATTCTAATGTCAACTGATTGTTGTGATGATTGCAGCTTCATGCAGCTGTGGACAAATTTAGGGACCAAAACCTGGAATGAAACCTGTTGAGCTGAGTCTGAACTGTGATGAAGACTTTGTTTTAGTGTATTTTAAAAGGATATCCTGAAGATTGCAAACCACCTTAACTCGTGAACATGTGTAGATGATCTTTACGTATTTGACAAAGCTGCTGGAAGAGTCTAAACCCAGAGAATAGTGATCTCTGGTAGTATAATATTATGCCCTGTAGCCTATCCATGTTATGTCTGACGAAGCCTGGAAAGCTGCTGATGTTATCTGAGCACTAAGTGCTTGTCTACAGGTTCTGGCCCAAACAGCCTTCTGGCTCACTATTTAATCGATCTGCAGATTGAATTTCCAGTGCTTCTAAACTGCAGCGGTTCATTGTGAGGTAGACTCCTACTTCTTCTCTAATTTACTATTTAAAAGAGAAACATTTTCTCATGTTTTCTCAATGTGTCTCATGTTGGAGCATGTAACGATCGCTTCAACGTGCTCAAGCTCACAACCCCGCTCACCGAGCAGGTTCTTATCATGATATGGAAAAGAGAAGTATTGAAATGGTGCCTTTGATGAAAAGAAGAAATGGAGCATGAGCTTACATGTGAATCATAGTGGGCTGTAATGAGAGAGCAGCACTCACAGGGCGAGGTGATAAATGATGTCCAAGGCAGGGAATTGTGGTGCAACAATGGTAAAATAAATGTAATTTTTTTCACATTAACAAAGTAGGACTTGTGCAATATTTTGCATGAAATTGCTTATATCATTTATTTACATTAAGCACTTTTATACATGTCTATAAAATGATAGCCAGGCTTTACTTTCTGCCCTAGGATATACGTGGGCACAGCATTGCTTTCTTTGAGATGCTAATATTTGATTTAGCATCACATTCCCACTGGCCCGAGTTGTACTTAGGAATCGGTATTTAGTCATAAACCAAAAATTTTATATAAAAGATGAGCATAACATGGCCATCATCAACATGTGTTCTGAAAGGAGGGGTGGATTTTACTGAGAACCCAAGGACACTGCGTGCTCATGGTAGTGACTTGTGAATCACAGCACATCATGTCCTAAAGCACTTCCTGCTCTGTCATCTGTTTTTATCCAAAGAGGACCATGATTTAGAAAATTTAAATAAGACTTGAAGCTAGCAATTGGTACCATAAAGTCATCGGGAAAGCGTTTACTGGGGTAATAAGTCAAGTTAGAAGTGGGCTCATTTTCTTCAAGGTTTTTACACGAGACTTCTTTTTGTATCCAGATGAGTCGCTCCCTGCTGGCCACTAGAAAAAATGTGTGTGTAAGGCAGGTCCCCACTGGCTTCACTTTTCAGGCTACAGTTGATGGTTTGATCCAAAGTGAACATTGCTATTCCCCTAGAGCCAAGTAGCTCCATGGAAATAGTAGTATGGAGAGGAAGAATTTCAAGAATCTGTTCTATGGTCTACTTCCTTGTATAACTTGCAGCGTCGCCCATTATCTGATCCATCCCAGGATTATTTAAAATTCACGTAGCTACATTGTGCAGCTCTTGTTTCGCCGCACCGAGGATGATCAATGATGCACCGTCATTGCTGGAGCTGTGTGAATTGCCAGGAGCAAGACTGAGGGGAAATCACACCAGTCTGACACAACACTGTCGGCCTTCCCTGTGAGACACATTCTCCAGCAGGGTGCATGTGTAACTGTGATTTCATACATCTGTGGTGCCTGTTCTCACCAGTCATAAATCACCCATAAATGGTTGAAATACATCCTGTGGTATTTCCTGGAAATTTTAACTTGATCAAATCTATTAACCAGTCACTTTAATTCTTGTGTTCTATAAGAGTAATCTTATTATTCTTCTATTGTTAAATGCTCCATCAGAATGAGTCCACAGAGAGAATCGGTCCACATGAGCTGCAGTAGATATTGTAGGAACAATGCAATGAAAATGGCTTGAAGAGCAAGATAAGAAATGTTCTTCATCAGAATAAAAGGGGGAATTAAATTCACTGTATGTAAGAAGGAAAAATATCTTGGAGCCAAAGGCTTTTTTCCCCAGCATAAAGTCACTCAGGAAGGCTTTGTTTTCAGTGAAGTGGAAAATTGGATTTTCTTTCCTTGAGACAAAATGGTGGTACACCTCTGGCTGTTCTCAGTGGGACCTGATTACATTCAGTCAGGGTCCCAGTTTCTATTTTTAGGTTTACGTTAACGGTCATTTAGGTAAGGAAACTTGTCTTCTGGTGAACACTTAGACAGGTTAATGCTTTTGTCCTCAATCAGCATGACAATTATTCTGTAAAATAAAGGTACAGTTGAGACAGCTCATTACTTTTAACAAAGAAATTCAATGCCGCACTATCCCAAATGAAGAAAGCTGTTGTTATAAATGTATTATTCTCATTCCTTTTAAATTGCACTTTTTTCCTCTTTCCTTCAGGAGCAGCAGGAAGAGGATCTGGTATCCCACAGGTCATCCACCAGTCGTCTGTCTAGGTCTCCTTTGAGAGGAGTCAAGAAGGTGAAGATCATGCAGTGTAAAGTCACTCTGCTGGATGGCTCTGACTACACGCTCAATGTGGAGGTGAGTCACTGCAAGTGGTTGTTTTTAGTTTATTGTGGAGTAGTGGCAATCTTTAAATGTTCTGCATGTAGGCTGATAATGTAGCCTTCCATCAGCTTCTTCACTACTTTAATATTTTGGAGACGTGCCCAAGTTCAGAGGTGAAAGGTGCTTAAAGGAAAAATGTCACTCTGACTCACGCTCTGTGACTGTGAGTGAAGACACAAAGTTCTCCAAAGTAAAGCATCGGGGGAGAAACACCACTATGGAATCATATTTGTGTCAAAATTGGCGCCTGACGTTAAACATAATCATTAGCAAGTAATTTCATTTCACAGGCGCAGGTGTTCATTGCCACTTGCGCAGTTAAATTCCTCGTGCGTAAAATCAACAACCCATACACATAGAACTCAGCAGCCAAGCGCTCCACAAAGCCATCACCCATATGAGTGTTCCTGCTTGGCGAGCCCTGCAGCAGATTCAGGCTCTTGCAGGCAGCTCTCCTCTCCAAGCTAAATTCAGCTAAATTCTTTTGACAGTTTTTAGGGCGGAGCCCAAAGGAAGAAAGGTCCTAATGTGATTGGTCAGTTTCAAAGCAGTGATACCACCACTTCTGATGGACAGGTTCAGTTTAACCAAGTATTAAAGCAAGTTACACCGTGGCAGCAACAGAAGCGCTGTTTTATACCATATTTGTGAAAGTTAAGCTTAACTATCAAGTGCTGTACCTCTTTCCAGTAGCAGAGTGCTTTATTTTCAGGCATTTCAGTGAGAGGAGATCCTATAGTTGCAGTTTTTGGGGGAAATTGTAAAGTTTAATCATTTATTTTATCAATAAGAATTTGTTTATGAGCTCTTTTGGCAGGAAAAGTCATCTCAACTTTTATATGAATGTGTAATGCAGTATGTGCCGTTCCACTGCATTATTATTACAGTCAAATGAGGATAGCAGCCTAACTTAATGCACTAAAATGTAAAGCTAATGTTTTCTGTGTTGATGTAACGATAAAGAGCTGAATGATTTGATCATTTGTGCCAGTGGCCTTCTCCTTTACCCAGAATTCATTTGTGTGCTAATTTTAATCATCCCTGCATTTTGTATTAACAGAATAAAACTGTTATTTTGACAGCCCTTCTTTGAAGCAGTGAGTTCACACTTTTCCCTGCACACCCGCGTTTGCATTGTCAAACTGTTTTATGGGATTTCGTTTTTCCTCCAAACCTTCTCTGCATAGTCTTGAGGGGAAAAAATATTCATGTAATGGTTCTTAAATGTTCAGTTCTTACTTCAAAGCTCATCTGCTCTCCAGAAATAAACCCTTTGAGGAAACAAGAGCCAACAATCAGTGAAAAACATGTGTCTTTGTGCTGTAAATGTGACGCTCGCAACCCCACACTATCCTAGCAGCGTGGCTTTTATCATAATGTAGGGAAATTAAATATGGAAATGGGATATTTTGGGAGGAGAAGAAATGGAGTTGGTTGTTAATCATTATTAGCATAGTGAGGTGTGGATGGGTTCATTATTTTCAGAGCTTGATAATCGATCAAATAAATTATTATATTGAATTTTTTTTGTCATATTTTTTCTGTGTGAGTTTGACCAACTGCGCAGTTTTGATCAATTTCTTTGCATTTCTACAATTGTATTATCTCTGAATTACTTTGTACAGTTTTTCTAAAGCAGAACTGTGGTCACTTGAGTGAGACACTTACTCTGATAAGCTACAGTCCTTAAGGATCCAGTATTCAGAATAACGTCATTGATTCTAATAGAGCCTTCAAGGCAAGTGCCTTTTGTTGTAAATGTGAGTTCCTCAGCAGAATAGCTGCTTTCTACCCTTCAAACAGTCTTTCTTTCTGTTCCAGCATCATTAATTCAGGAATAAATCTGATTTCTGAACTTATGTGACATTTCACTCTTGAAATATTTCTTCCATAACAAAATTAAGTTGAGCCTTTTCTGAAAGTTACAAATCTTTGTAGGATTCCCAAAATATGTTCAGGCTGAGACCCTTCTCTGCAAATCTCCTTTAGCGGATTCCTCCCCATCAGGGGTTGGGATGGAGGGATTAGCTGGCTGTTTTGGTGGTAAGAAGAGGTGATGGGTTCTGACTGTGAAATGGGGGCATTTGTTGGAGGGAATCAGTGTCATTGACTCAGTGTGTTGGCACGATTACTTGATGTCCCACTGTGGCCCTGGAAGGACTTTTATGAAGGACAGTGATGTGGAAATGGGGGGTCAGTCTGAATTTATTACCCTTTAGACAGACCCAGAAGATTCCATTTTTTATTTTTTTAGCTTTTGCTGTAAGAACTGCATGCACCTTATAAAATATGAACACGGCAATATTCCAACAAAATAAAGAGAATTTTCAGTTTAAAATATTTTTGTTTTATTGAAATCTATAATAACTGTTATCCAAGCCCAAAAATTAAATAATTGGCTCTAAAGCCTGCTTTCACAAATGACAAGTCATTTTAAAGGAGTATTGCACCAATTTACTGCTGCTGCAGGACACTTGCATTCCTGTGTTATTCCCTAACTTGGCTCAAGGTCCAAAAAACACTGGATCCAAACGTAGCTCAGCAGCATCTTTGGTTAGACCTTCCCTGGCTTGCAAATGATTTAAAGCAGGCTTAATATTAAGAGATGAAGGTCTTTAAGTCAAAGCTGAGATAACCCTTATCACCACAGCTTGTTTTTCCGACTTAGGTTCCCTCCTCTAGATTCACAGAAACATTATTGATGCTTTTCTTAAGCAAACCGAACTTATATGTGTAATCAGTAACACCAGACAACAGCTAAATCAAGCCTCATGGTGTTCTTTCAAACATATTTTATCATCAGATTTGCAGTTAAAAAACATCAAAATAATTATTTATTGTGTAGTTTGAGTTTTGAGTTAATTTACTTCAGATTTGTATGAACAGTCGGTTAAAAGGAGCTTTCATTTCTCAGAAAAGAAAAGGTTATGTTATGCTGCACATATGTTGCATTACAAGCTACACTTGAGCCTCTGCCGTATTCATAACAACCTTAATAATCACATGGCAATCTGTTGCTGGGAATAATACTTATATTTTATAATTAATGGATTAATGTGTGGTCATTTCTAATTCTTATATTATTTATTTTTTTCTTCCTCGTTATATGTAGTATTTACTTACTGCATCCCATCTGCTTACTATCCCTTAATCTCCTAATGCTGCCCACCTGCTAGGATGGGCAAGGCAAAGGCTTTCATTGCCCCACATCACCATTTCCAAACACTAAGACCCATTATTTGGGGGGAATACTTACAGATGACTGTGGATTTGAGTGTATTAGATGAGATGTACGCTGACCTGTGGAGTAAGAAAATATAAATCGCAGAAAAATGGATGATTGTTTTGTCTAAAATGTTCTACTAAACAAAAATATCTGCTACTAATCAAGCAAAAATGAGAATTCACATTTAATGCTTCAAGTACACTATATTGCCAAAAGTATTCGCTCGTCTGCCTTCACACACACATATGAATTTGAGTGACATCCGATTCTTAATCCAATATGTTGTCGGCCCACCCTTTGCAGCTATAACGGCTTCAACTCTTCTGGGAAGACTTTCCACAAAGTTTAGGAGTGTGTTTATGGGAATTTTTGACAATTCAGGTCAAACGCTAATATTGGATGAGACGCTCTGACTCACAGTCTCCACTGTAATTCATCCCAAAGGTGTTCTATCAGGTTGAGGTCAGGACTCTGTGTAGGCCAGTCAAGTTATCCCACACCAAACTCGCTCTTCCATGTCTTTCCAGTTCTTGCTTTGTGCGCTGGGGAAGTTGGAGGACTGTAGCGATTGACTCCGCAGAAAGTTAGTGACATCTGCGCACTGCGCGGCACAGCATCTGCTGACCCCACTCTGTGATTGTACGTGGCTGAGTTGCTGTCATTTCCAATCACTTCCACTTTGTTATAATACCACTAACAGTTGACACTGGAATATTTATTAGTGAGGAAATTTCATGGTTGGACTTGTTGCACAGGTGGTATCCTATCACGGTATCATGCTGGAATTCACTGAGCTTCTGAGATTGACCCATTCTTTCACAAATGCTTGAAGCAGCAGTCTGCATGCCTAGGTGCTTGGTTTTATACACTTGTAGCCATGAAGATGATTGGAACACCTGAATTCAATGATTTGGATGGGTGAGTGAATACTTTTGGCAATATGGTGTATCTGTTTAAATAGGGTGCCTTCTTTCACTTTATATCAGTGGTACCTCAGTCATTGGCTTTTTTTATTTTAACCAACTTCATTTCAAAGAAATTACATTTGCAGAGGTCATCTCATTGTATAGCAATTAGCCAGCAGCAACAAATGTTATTCGTTTAAACACTGACAGGTTAAATGAATAACAGTGTTGTTACAGTTCAGTGTTCTGCTGGGAAATCTTTCATGTGGGGGTGTTGTGACATTTACAGTACCATCCACCTCAACAGCAATGATTTTTTTCTTTGTTAGGTTGCATTTAAATGTTTGTTTTTGTGGGTGCAAAAAGAACTGTGTTGTTTATTGCTCAGATACTTTAAAAAATGGAAAACACTCTTCATGCCTATGCATTTGCCTTTCTGTGCACCTTTTTAATGAGGAATGCTACAAAATCAACCTTTGCTGACTAATGCAGTGGAGTGCATGACACCTGCTTGACAATACTCTTAATTACAGTAAAAGTGTCTCCATTTGTGCATTGTTTACACCACTAATACTTGCAAATCACTATGCTATGAAGCAGGAGGATAACAAGTTCCCTGTTTACCACAAGGCTTTTCACAGCAGCTGTTAAGGCACTAACATGACCAGTCAGATTTTATTTTTTTTTCTAAAACTGAAATTAAATTGTTTCATGTGTTCCTGCAGCTGAGGGTGAGTCAGGTAAAAGCCATGTCAGCTTATAGTGGTACAGCTGATGTCAAAAGGCCCTCAAATAATTGCCAGGGAGTCCTTTTCCTCCTCCCAGTCCTTATTTGGAACTTGTCCAGAATGTCAGGATTTGGCATTTTTATCCTCCTGACCTTGTAGTTTTCCAGCTCAATTCAATTTCCTCCTGTGAGGAAAACTGTCCACACTAATCGTTTCCTATCCTTTTCTATGACACAGAACTGCTGAACCTCTCTCCTTCACTTCAGAGGTTGCTGGGCCTCAGTGGAGGAAGGAAACTATCTCACATCCCACAGATTGTGTTAAAGGCCTTTTAAATTAAATTATCCTTGCTCTGAAGTACATGAGAATTCGTGCTAAATTTTGTCTTTTAATTAGAGCTAAAGTGATTAGTCAGTGAGTCTGTTCGCAGATGGTTATTTAGCCTTTTTTGATAGTCAGTTAATCAAATTTAGTCTACTATCTTTGTGAAATTAAAATTTTGAGCTTTGAGACAGTTGGACAAAACAAGATCATTGGAATCAACAAAGACTCTGGAGAAATGTATTTTCTAACATTTTGTAGGTCAAATGACGACTTAAACTGTTCTTCAGATGAATAAGTAACAAAGATGATCGCCATACTTTTCATGCATGGTTTGATGCAAGTTCAATTTATCATCCTTGGGACTGTTTAAACTTTGTGAAGCCTCTGAGTATTCAGACATTTATCAAGCTCCCTTTCCAAATTTAAGATCAGTTTACTTTCAAATTTCTTGTCTTTCTTCTGCTGAAAAACTCCGGGAATACGTGTACAGCCAGCTGCATCTGTTTCCCCATTAGCTTGTTTACAGATATAGTTTTCTGTTTGGCAGCTTATTTGACTTTTCCTTAACGCAGTTTTGCAGATCACAACCTTTTTTTGTCTGTGTGTCATTTAAGCCAGCTTTAAGTGCTGCGTTGAGAGGAGATTGTCACACCCAGGCAGCAGTAGTCTGACATAACTGTGCTAATTCCCTCGGAGATGTTCTGGTAGGATTAACTCTCTGCCACCAGCAGCTCTGTGGCTTTGCAAAAATCACACACACACACACACACACACACACACGCACAAGAATTTTCTCATTAAAAAGGTTGTGTGTGTCTGTATATGCTCATGCAGCTGTAACACATTTGGGCTTTTTTTTTTTTTTTTTTTGAAAACTTAATTCAGTTTTGTGTGTTAAATTCATTCCAGTCCTTCATTTCACATCCAGTACGCATTATTGCTTGCATGTGAATGTGACAGATACATAACCATATTCTGGACAGATTAGGCTGTGGTTGTGGTTTTCAGCCGATCTAGTGATGAGGAGCTGGCATTGGAGATGTCTCTGTCATGGCAACTCAGGCCTTAAAATATCCCCTGTGAGCTGGCCAAATGAGTCCTGGAAGTCCAACCTCTTCACAAAGGGGAGTTGACAAAGCTCCAGCTGATGATGACATCCAGCACTCAGATGTGCAGTCAATCGATATAATGCATTCATGCGCCCGATGGTCAGGAATTTGAAGGTGTGTGTATGCTATAATGCTTTTTAATAGAGGGAATCGATTCAGAGTTGCCCAGTTGGTTGACTGTGGATTCAATACTTTGAGGCTTATATCCTTTCCAGTTCAGGTCAAATGAGAAGAGCTGTATTGCTGGAAAAACACATGAAAGAAGCTGTACTACTACTACTCAAATTTGATGTGACCGTCCATCCATTTTAAATATGGCCCATCAAATGACTCTGCATTTAACACATGCCCTGTTCCTTTTCTGTCCACAGAAACGAGCCAAGGGCCAGTTACTCTTTGATAAAGTGTGTGACCATCTCAACCTACTAGAGAAGGACTACTTTGGCATCACATACAGAGATGTAGAGAATCAGAAGGTACCGTTTTTCTGTTTTAAAGTAAATTATATTAACTGACATCGTAGATATTTTTAGTTACAACGTAGTTTGACGGCAGGAAATTAAGTTAAATGTTTCATTCAAGAAGATATTTATAAGATGACTGTTACATAGGTTGAACAGGTCGGGGGGGGGGGGGGACCCCCCCCCCCCCCCGATTCTTGGTCATTTCCTCACAAGTTAGTGGTGATTAATGCTTCTGTGGTTTCTTGCAGAATTGGCTGGATCCTTCCAAAGACCTGAAGAAGCAGATCAGAAGTAAGTGCAGCAATCCAGTGATGCTGTTTGATGCTCTGAATGCTGAAGGCTATGCTGTTGTTAAATGCTGATTGTAATCATTTCATGTTCTCAGCTGGACCCTGGAACTTCGCTTTCAATGTAAAGTTTTACCCACCAGACCCCTCACAGCTGATTGAGGACATCACAAGGTTAGTTCGCAGTTCATTTCTTTATACGGCACCAATCAAAAGTTTGGACACACTCACCCATTCATTTGAATGAGTGAGTGTGTGCTTACATGCATGTGTGTGCTTACATGCATGTGCTTACATGCATCTTCTTCTCCATTATGTTCTCCTGTAAGTGGACTTCATAGAGTTACTTCAAGGAATAGTTTTAGTCATGTGCCAAAAATGACCCTTTGCATGCTTTGCAATTTATTTCCTGAAAAAGACACTGTAAATTATTCTGGTTGTGATTGTGCCCCTAATGGCTCTTCAAACAGCAAATATGTTTGGGGGGGGGGGGGGGGGGTTGTACAAATACATTTATTACAAGTAAAATATATGGTATATTTTGTGTGACCTTGTATGAACTTTCTCAGGTGTTAATATATTATGTAAAAATAGATTCACTCAGTTTGATTCTCCGTAGGGTCCCCCATGACCCCTAAAATGGGGGTAAAATCACTGATTCTAATAAATTAATAGCAATTTCTGAAAAAAATCAGTGATCTTTTTGAGTGAGTATTGCCAATAATAGTAATACCTCTGATATTAAAAAGTTCTCTTTACTATTGTTTTAACAAGTTTGCTGCTTGCTGTTCCTATCATGCTCCATGGTTTTCTGTCATTTTACTGGAATTATGAATGTCCACAGGATTTCAGGGTGTCCGTGACCCTATTTTAAATTATAGCGATGTGTATTTAAAAAGCTCATGAGGCTTGAAAAAAAACAAGTAAGAAAATCCAGACATTGGATTTGTTAAATGACACAAAATTGCAGTTTTGTTTACATGTATATATTTTCTGTCCTCATTCTCACAGGTACTACCTGTGTTTGCAGCTGAGAGATGATGTAGTTTCAGGTCGCCTGCCCTGCTCCTTTGCCACCCACACAGTGCTCGGCTCATACACAGCACAGTCTGAACTTGGAGACTATGACTCAGAGGAACTCGGCAGCAACTACCTCAGTGAACTACGCTTCGCACCCAACCAGACCAAAGAGCTAGAGGAGAAGGTCATGGAACTTCACAAGACTTACAAGTTAGTATCTGTAGTAGTATTTCATTTACGCTGCATACAAGTACCTTTCAGGAAAAGAATTATTAATAAACAGAATTACAGATTTGTAAATCTTATTGGTGTGAGAAAATGATAATTGTTGTTTTATCGGTTTAGAGCGTTTGCCATTAGGATATTGGTTTTTGGACAGCAAGAAGGGAAAAATTCTGTCTCAGAGTATGATTTTGAATTTCATCTGTGGAAATGACACACCTAGGCCTGAGACAAGGTAGACAAAAATGGTGTCAAATGTTGGCAGAATGGTTTTATTATAAAATATAAACTACTTTTCTAGAGTAACTTTATGGGACAGTTTCAGTACATAAATATCAAAGTACATAGAAGTGCCCGTCACTATTTTTTCACTAACAAAACGTGATTGCATTTAATCAGCAGATGCGGGTAAATAGGTCCTCTGATTAAACGTCATTTTTCAACTCAAAAATGTGAAGTCAGGATTGAACTAGCCCTGCGATGGACTGGCGACCTGTCCAGGGGTGTACCTTACCTCTCCCTCTATGTCAGCTGGATGGATGGATTGAACTTGTAGTTTTTGCATCATTATTAGGACTTGAATCAATCTGTGAACTTGAGTGAATGTTCGCAAGCTGAACTAAAAATCTCTTCTAAAAAGTATCAGGTCTGCAGACACTGGGTCTAGCCGGTTGTCCTTTGTCTGAGCCCCCCTCATTCTCCCTTTATTGCAATGATTTGTGTGTAATTTAATGCTGGTCCAATGGCTGGAGTGAGGCAGTGACATTGCCAGGATTAGGGTCTTCTCTAAAGATCATCTAAAAATGGATGCACTTATGATTCTCTATAGAGCTTCAGCTAAAAGCATCCATGTAAACGACCTTTCTCCAAAATCTTTCAAGCAATAAAGCTGCTCGTAGTCTGTGTATAGACATTACTGGAAATGGTTCTCTGTCAAGTGTCACATTGGTCAGAAAGGTTTGAATCTCTGTGCTTTACTTGCTTGTCTGATGTGCTTTGATGTGTCCATCCAGGGGGATGTCACCAGCTGAAGCAGAGATGCACTTCTTGGAAAATGCAAAGAAGTTGTCCATGTACGGTGTGGACCTCCACCACGCTAAGGTAGCAAATGGCAACAAATTTTAACTTTAATTATCTACCTTTGTAATCATTTGTTTTTAGCTCTGCTGTCGGCGACAGTCAGCAGAGTTTAACCGATACCGACAGCCGGCCGCCAACGTTTTGCTAATTTTGCTACATCTCAGTCATTTATATTTGAAATCTTCTGAAACTTGGCACAAATACTCTGTGGGTAAGGTTCTACGAAATAGAGGAGCTAGATTTTAGATTTTTGACTTATTTTTATTTTTTCAAGATCTTTAGAAATTTTCAAGAAATACTATATAGACAGGAATGTTTCTGTATTGATAGAAATACTGTCAGTCGCTTCTTCTTCCTTATTAATCAGCAAATTCTTCTGGAACTTGTTGTGAGTATTGACTAGGCAAAGGTCTACAGAATGTGTTTTGGTTTTTTTTGTTTTTTACAAATTTCTGAAATTTTTAAACTAAAATAAAGTATCAGCTCAGTGATGATTGACCCACAACCAAATTACTTTCTGTTCCATTATATCACATATTGTTCAAGTAAAACATTTGACAGTGAGCCTCTATAGTCCAACAGGTCTCTTGTCTTTGGCTTTATATATATA
>JAVDPK010001931.1:21813-80160 GCA_034780415.1 Cichlasoma orientale
GCGGTAACAACAAGCCCCCCCCCCCCCCCCCCCCCCCGTCACTGCTGGGGGCATGAGAGGGTACCGGCAGCCGGTTCAGGTTGCACAGGTAGTGCAGCTCCTGTAGGAAAGCACATCCATGCACGCTGTCACACAAACATTTGCCGTGTCTCATAAGCATGGACACAATACCAGGAGATGGGCTCTGGCAGCACTCCTCCTGCTCCTCCTCACACAAAGGAGCAGATACCTGTCCTGCTGCTGAGTTGAAGCCTTTCTGACCTGCTCTCCTAGCATAATGGCCCCTACCTCCTGATGTCCACACGCCTGCAACTTTGCTGGGAGACAGCAAACCTTCCTGCGACAGCACACATGGATGTTGCGATCCTGAAGGAGCTGGACTACCTGTGCAATCTGGATGGGCTGCAGGCACCATCTCATGAGACAAGACAAAAAAAAAAAATGTAGCTCCTCAACATTGATACCCTTTGAAATCACTTTAACAAGAGCTCCCTTCTAAATGTAACCATTCTTAATTGCTGGATATTTTAAAGTGGATGTACTTTTACTACTAAGCAAATATTAATCTCAGGGTCTGGAACAACCAGCAAAAGCCTTACATTACATAAAGATGCTTTACTATATAAAGAACTTGCAAAAGGGAACAGCAACAATCAAAGAAAATGTATTCAATAATTATAAATGCAGTAATTTAACAATAAATCAACGGTTTAATTGCTCTCCCTCTAAATTTTCTGTTCTTGCTCTGTCCTGCACACAGCTTTCTAAGATTCTGTGATGCATTGATGAAGAATGAATCCAAAAACTCCTAAAATAGTTTATCATTTCTCACAGATGCCTCGTGAAGTCAGAAAGAGTCAATAGAAATGAAAGAAAGTTGGATGAATTTCCTTTAGCTCAGCTTTTTTAAATTGGCTGGAATCTTCTATAGGTTTTAGGTTTTAGGCAGGCTAATCTATCATTTTAATGTGAGGACTAAACCACTCCTATAGCAAATGAGATCAAAGTGTTACTGTTTCTTTTCAAATGTAAATGATGGGTTGTTTTTTTGAGACATGTCTAAGATGATAAAAACATGACTGCATACACTTGGTTCAATCTTTGATCTTTGAAGTGTGCTTCTCACAAATGATTGAACCAGAATACAAAGCAATTATCTTTTAATAAAAGATAAACTGCTGCTTCTTCTTTCAGATGCTCCCTTTAGGGGTCTGCACAGCAGATCATCTGCCTCCATTTCACCCTATCCCTACATCCTCCTCTGTCACAACCAATTCCTCCTTCACTACATCCATAAATCTCCTTTACACATGTCCAAACCGTCTCAGCCTCGCCTCCCTAACTTTGTCTCCAAACCACTCAACCTTAGCGGCCTCTCTGATAAACTCATTTCTAACCTTGTCCATCCTGATCAATCCCAATGAAAACCTTAACATCTTCAGCTCTGCCTCCTGTCTCTTCATTAGTGCTGCCGTCTCCAAGAATTACACTGGCTTATGCCCCCCCCCCCCCGCCTAATAAAAAAACCTATTAATTTGGTTATAGGGAAAACTAAATGAATTATCATTGTCAAAGGTATCTCTGGTGAATCTAACCACAGCATTTTGTCCAACTTTCAGTTTGAGCAGTTTGAAAGCACAATTGGTTTCAAGCTTCCAAATCATCGTGCTGCCAAAAGGCTCTGGAAGGTCTGTGTGGAACACCATACCTTCTTCAGGTAAGAAAAAGCAAAAAGACCTTTGATAAGAAAGTGAGCACACAGCATTAGGGAGGTTTTAATTATAAAGAATTTCAGCCCAGTCTTATCCTTATGCCATTATATTGTTTCCAAAATGAATTTGTGGTGTCAGACATGTGACCCTGTAGCTTTGTTGGCATGAGTTTACTGTTAATCATTGTACATGAATTCTTAATTTTGAGAGAAGCAGCATCCAGCCTCTTAGTAGTTGTTGCCATTTGGAATACATTTAAAGTTTGTTAATCTTGATTTAAGCAAAAAAAAAAAAGAAATTGGTCTCCAGGGTAGTTTTGAGTAGCGAGCCCAGCCTCAGGACTCTCTGGAGACTAATCATAAAAGTAGAAGTTAATGTTTTACAGCACTATGCTTTAAAGTTTTTATTTTTGGTTTGATTAATGTGGGCGTTGGTTACTTGTGACAGGCTCGTATCCCCCGAGGCACCCCCAAAGAAGTTCCTGACTCTCGGCTCCAAATTTCGCTACAGCGGCAGAACACAGGCTCAGACGCGCAGGGCCAGCTCTCAGATCATCAGACCTGCCCCATTCTTTGAACGCACCTCTAGCAAACGCTACAACATGTCACGCAGCTTAGATGGAGGTGAGGTGTTGGTTTTACTGCTTATTTTGAGCATGGAGATGTAAAAAGAAGTTGCTATGCCTCTTTTTTTTTCTTTTTTTTTTTCCCTTTTCCTTTCAAGTGGAAGAAAAATGTGTTTGCTCCTGAATGCAAAAAAAAAAATTGTCACATTTCAGCAGCACAGTGACATATAACAGCAACGTGCAGGAGGAAATCAAAACGTTCATGCTCCTTATTACATTTTTCCCTGGAATTTTGAACATGCATTTAATGTCCATGAATCGTCACAGACTCAAGTCACATCCATCTTTGTCCGCCGCTGTTTCAGCTCCCATTATGGAGAACCATGAGACCCTGATGAAGGACAGCGGAGCTGACGGGGCAGCCAAAGTCATTACGAAGGAAGACATTATCACCACTATAACAACAGAAAAGAAGGCCGAGGAAGAGAAGGCTGAGCAGGGGGATGCTAAGGACGACGCAGCAGAGACACCAGAGCCTGCTGCCACATCACCACTCAGACAAGACACAAAGGTAAGTTGCTGTCCAACAGGTTCAGTGTCATCCGGGTTGCATTTAATTTCGATTTCAAAACAAAACTTGCAGACGTTGATTGTTTTCTGTTTGATTCAGTGACATGCCCCCACGTGAAAGAATAAGACTGTTTCTTAGAAGCTGCAGTTATTATGTTTTAAGCCCTTTTTGAGATTTTAATTTTGCTTTCTTTCTTAATAGACTTCTTCATGGCTGATGAGAATTTCCCACTTGCTATCAGCTTAACCCTCTGCAGTAGACAAGGCCTAAAATGCTTCTTCTCATTTCTGTGCGCTTTACTAATTAGCTTTTCTTTTCTTGTCCTTCCTTTGACCCCACACTATACTTGTGTGTGCTCATGCTTATTCGCCCCCTTTCCCTTCGCTTCTCTCCTCTCTTGTTAAACACACATCATCTCTTCATTGCCATTTCCCTTCATCAGTGCCACCCTCACGTATACACATCCGACCCCCTCCGTTCTGAGCTCTCACTCCCCTCATCTCCCGTTTCATCAACTAAAGTACGGTGCAGGCGCAGGGAGAGCACCCGCAAGCGGGCCTCGTCAGTCAGTCCAGAAAAGAGCAGTAATGGGTGCCGCCGGCGGCAAGCCCGCGCCGACCGTAAAGCTGCCCTGCTGGTGGAGCAGGCACTGCTTTTGTCAGCTCGCAAGCAGAGGCTGGAGCAGGGCAAGAGCCGTGGTGGCACGCTCTTCTCCTTCTCCCTGCACCTGCCCGACCTGTCATCCATCTTAGATGAGGATGGCTACATCACCTTCCCTGACCTGTCAGAGATGCGCTTTCTCCCTGAGTGTGCGCAGAACTTCCTCCCCATTAAGTCGCCATCACTCATCCCCTGCTTCCTCTTCATCTTCTTCTTCCTGCTCTCCACTTCCTTCTCCGTGCCCTACGCCCTCACCCTCTCCTTCCCGCTGGCGCTGTGCCTCTGCTACCTGGAGCCCAAGGCAGCCTCCTTGACCGCCTCCCTAGCCCAGAGTTACCATGACCATGACAGTTCAGAGGAAGAGGTGTGTTTTGCATACGCCTGTATGTTCCAGTACCCCCCCTCTGGCTTAGAATGACAGCCCATGATATCAGTTAACCTCTTAGCGTGTCCTGTATCTCGCTCTGCTGTCTCACCAGTTCAGAGCTGACCTGGAGACTTGTGTGTGTCCCAGTGTCTGTCAGTCTCCTACTTTCAGAACCTCATCTCTGCCTGGTCAAACTCATCCTGTAGACTACATCCTCATCAGCATCACGTAACACGGAGATGAACCTGCAAGTCTCACCATTTCATATTTGATGCACCTTAATGAGAGGGTTAGACACAAATGGTCAGAAACATTAGCTTATTACTCATTTGGGCATGAAATTTAATTTCTAAGTCGCATCAGTGACGCATTACCATGAACTCTTGCTGAAGAGAAAACAGTTCATTATATGAATAGTTCAGTTTATGACTGAGCACGTTTGTTTTACAGATTATGAGGATCTGAAGAAGTCACCTATCTTCATTTAGTCACTAAACCTTCACCAAACCCCACACTGAAAAACACAGCTTTGTGCCTAACTCATCTCGGTGTTATCATATACATTCAGGCCTTTAAGATTAAAAAGTGATCCACACCAGCTGCATGGAAACACATCCATGTATATATATATATATCTGCACTCAGTCTCTCTGCATCGCATTCTGCCTCCAGAAGAGCAGCACTAATTAAAATGAATGATTTAAACTGAACATCAGCTGAAAAGGGCCCTGAGTGTTTCAGCAAAGAGGCTTACCATGTGGAGTGCAAAGATGTGCTACTTTTCCTTCAAGCAGCACCCTTTGCAGTCACAAATTATGAGTGGAGTGTAATACACGCTGTGATGCAGAGAGACGGTGACAGCTAAATGCATCCTAATCACCCCAACATGCATGACATGAGAGGAGGGGGAGGGCCTGAAAGTCAGGTTACTGTTCGGCAACAAATTTTTACTGTCAAGTGTTTTGTATTTGTACAGTGAGTACACATTAAATGTCACATCGAAGTAGAATGATTTTCATTAAATATACATATACCAGGATGTAGCCTCTCCTAATCTAACACAAATTTTAACAGATTATTTTTTTTTTTTTATCAAATGGCACTCTGAAATGTCAAAGTGACTGACCGAAGGTTTCATCTTCCTCTGAGTCTGTTTCGCTTCTGCTTATTATTCATTTGCTTTTTACTTTTTTTTGTTGTTCTTTTGCAGAACTTCTCTGCAGTCTTGTCTGATAATCTGTAGCTTACAGTGCACATAGCCAGTGCATTTCCATCGTCCCATTTTTGTGGTTATGAAGAATCTCTGTAGTCAAACGTTTACAAGTTTGGTTCTCGTTTGTCTTGCTTTCGACTTGGAACACTTTGGGTGTGTCTGTGAATGCAGACTGACAGCGAACAAACTGATTTTGCCTTTGATGGAGAGATGACTGCTACAGAGGTTTGTACACAAAGGAAACCCATCATATTTAAGGCATTCAGGAAATGAAGAATAAAAAGGAAAAGCTTGTGAATTATAGGTCTGCTAACCACTGAAACATTTTTGAGAAATATCTGCATTTTTAAAGTCCTGTATGTAATGCATGCTCTAGATCTTGTTATGCCAATTTAGTCTTTGATTTCCCGTTTTTATCTATTAAAACGCATGTCACAATATCTGCACTTTTATATCTTCAGTTTTCTACTGACTTCATTAATACTGACTGTTGGCTAAGCCCTGCCCCCCTGTGGTAACACCTGTTAATGATAGAATGTAATTTACAATATCCAAAAAAATCGCCCAGAAGTCTTTAAATATTATGGCCTGGATTTCAGACAGAGGCTTCTCGCATCTACCTGGTTTAACCATCTGAAATGAAAAATGTTACTATTAGCTGTAGCTGGCTAAATAAGCTTAATTTGGCTATAAACTGGGTTACAAATACCTTCCCAAACTAATTTGGATATTTCCAACTCATCCCAATGTTTTTATTAGCTTAAAGAATTCAAGAGTCAAGAGCTTGGATAATTGCTGGCTGCTCTTGCTTTGCAATAAGCTTCCCTAAATAAGAGAGAGACAGAGCTGCAGACGTCCGACAGCATCAGAAATGCCTGCTGCTAGTCGCTAGTGGGTAAATTTGACACTTGTAGTCAAAAAAACAACCTGTCAATACACAAGTTAATGTGTACTTGGTTGTTTGTGGATGTCAGTAATACTTGTTTACTAATTTAGGTATAAACTAGATTGCATGCAGTGTGCTATTATAGAACCAAGAAAGTCGTTGTTCAGTCGGTTTCTTTCACTTGTAAGTTTGAAAAAGTTCAAACTTGCTGTCAGTCCTACTATAGTCCACTTAAACCTGTGGACAGATCCAAAGGTGAACGTAACTGCAATTACTTGTAACATATTGTTCCGTGGACTGCAGTTGTTCAGAGCAGGGGATTAGCTAATTGTCAGTTTCTGTTTATTATCTTTATTTTTTCTTTCCTACTCATACCTCTGCTTGCTTATCTTTGTCACCCGCTTTCTCTTTCCCTTTACCTGGTTTTTCCATCTGCTTCTCTTCTCTTTAATAGCGCCTTACTGCCTTGTCTCACTGTCTCTATGCTTTCCTCCTTACTTGCTGCCAGTCTGAAGCAGATGAGGACTCTGAGATGCGGACTCAGGTACACTGGGCTTGCTTCGTGGCCCTGCTCAGTGCATCACACCGCCATCAGATGCACTGAGCCTCTCACAAATCAGCCATCAGTCATTTTGTGCCATCCATCTGCTTTGGCTTGCATCCTGCTGCTGCTGCTCACTATCATACCAGACACACCCGACTGACCATTTACTCTTAACCGAATCCACTGCCCAGACTTCTGCTGCTTTTTTTTGTGGAGTCATGGTTGTGTTTAATTTCCTACTGTTGCTACACCCAGGAGTCAGATTTCACAGTTTTCAAGGTTTTTCATACTGTACAGGACAAGGCTCCCATTTTCTCCTAAAAAGATTTTGATTTTAATAAAGCATAGCATCTAATTCTCCTATTTACAGTTCCCCGCCCTTTTTTTTTTTTTTTTTTTTTTTTTTTTGTCTTTGCAGTATAGTTTCATAAGACGAGTAAAAGGGGAAAACGTTTTTATCAGGCATAGTAATCTGATGCTAGAGGTTGGTAAGAAAACAATGCATGCCTCAAATATGCATGCAGGTTACTCTGGTAGGAGGAATACTAACTGATAACAGAAATGATTACAAAATCCTCTAACTCATGAGTGGCTGCCAGGATTTGCGATTGTTTTGTGGATTTACTGAGTGAATTCGTTTTTTGCTGTGAGCATCCAAATTTATTCTTATGACAAAACAGAAGCTAAACTGAAATAGGTCAGTGTTAACCTTGAATGAGATCTGGGAGTGTTGTGCTTAACTAAATCTATGAAACTAAATCTGTGCATGAAACTTTTTTTTTCTAGAAAATTAAGCTAGTCTTAAATGCTTCTTTTGCATTTAAGTACAAACTGCTATTTTCTTAACAGCTGCCATGTGGGTGGACCTTTTTGCGTTTGTTTTGCGGTTTGTGCTAGCTGCTGCACAGGTAACCTGCACAGAGTCCTAAACAGGCCTGTGAATGATAAATATGAAGACTTGAGGAAGCAAATAATGCAACTGATTTAGGTCTGCAGAAGTTTACGTTTAAGTTGCAGACCTAAGTTGCTGCATTTTATGCTGTCCGTGTATTTTTGGTAATTCTTTGGCAATGCAAGCTACCATTGCATATATGAAGCATGGCCGTCGTTCCCTCCACGCTGCTCCTGCCCTCATCATTGTATCACGGTTGATCGGCCACTTTAGGACACAGAGCCTCCGGCGGAGGTCGTCAAGCACCAGACCAACATCAGCGAACTGAAGCGTTCCTTCCTGGAGACCGGCGAAAACGGCAACACGCTGGGTCTGACCGAGTGGGAGAAGAGACTCTCCTCATCCCCTGTGCGCTCACCCAGATCGGATGAGGCGCCAATGATAGAACCGCTGGAGCTGGATGTAAGCTGCAGTCCACAGCAGACTGAATGATGGCATGTGTATATAAAGCATGACATCACCAAAGAGATTTTTTTTTTTTTTTTTTTTTTTTTTTGGATAAACAAAACCGTCAGCTCAGGATTTACTGTGCAATGAGTCATAAAGCGGTAAATTTAATATTCATAATGGACCTAGAGCCATTTTTTGACATCAAAGTGAGCGTGTGGCCGTACATTTTGCATCTCATATGGTTTTAGTGCAAATGAAAGGAGAAGATGGGCACCTTGATGGAGGAGAATGATCTGTAAAGACATTCAGTTGATGCGTGAATAAAGTTAAATTCAGTGAGTGTGCTTCTCTTTCCCTCTTATCTTAAATCTTCAGCAACTGATTATCATATTAATTTGTCTCAGTAATGGATGATGAAGTCATTAATCAGTAGTGTGATTGTGCTCAGTGACATTATATGCATTTTTATCAGTGTTTCTCCTTTACTTGTGATGTGTAAGATTATCTGATGGACTTGAGCAGGACAAAAAAGTTGCACTTATTAAAGTCTCTGAAGAGAAGTCATTGACATGTTGTGTGTCTGACTAAAATGGCAAGAAGGTGATTTTTCTGAAAGAGCTTTGGGAACCGGAGTTGACACAATAGAACATGCGGTTCCACTGGCTGCGTCCTTTGTGGTATGTGTCCTGAATGGATGTCTCTTTTTTAATCTGTTTGTTTCTTTACTCCCCTCTGCAGACTAAAGAAGAGCAGCCAGCAGCAGATGAGACAAAGGAGAAGTTGGAGCCTAAAATCACTGAGGTGAGCTGCTTCCGCTTAGTTACACTTGAAAATGTTTTTCTTGCAAGTTTTTTTTAATCTTTATATCTATGTGGAAAATTGGCTCTTTCTATTTCAGATGTCTAGTGAAAGCACAGTGTTTGTCATTTTCATTATTCAGCTTGTTTTCAGCACTCTTTAATCAATAAAAAAAATGTCTACTGTTTGAAAGCCAGTTTAAAAACATTAGTTTTTCTTCAAGTTCTTAGAAACGTCTTCAGACATTATTAAGTGCTTATTGTTCTCACAGTGACAATACCCTTATGTCTGCACAGAGAAATTACAACTTGGAGTTTTTAGAGAAATTAAAGTGTAGTTACTAAAAGCTGCAGAACGCCTGAGATTGTTAAAGTTGGCAGTTGGCTTCTAGCTGAAGCAAGAGGTTGTTCAGAGAGAGACCGAAACACAAGCATGATATGTACTAAACCAGGGGTGTCAAACTCAATCACAGGATGGGCCAAGATTTAAAAAACACGGTCTAATTCGCGGGCCGAACAGGATTAACATTTACTGAACAGTAAGTATGAAGCTGAATGGCCAGAAAACAGCAACGTTTTCCTCAACACATTAAATAAAATATAAAATTATATTTTTCTTCAAAAATAACATCAGGGAAAATGAGAATATTTTAAGCTGATGAAAATTTGCAATTTTTTCAGATACACCAGCAGTGGAGACCTGGTCTGATTTTTGGCAACATGGAAAGTGGCATAAATTCCTTTTTTGCATCTGCGCCTCTCGCAGGTGCAACTTGACTTGAAAAGCTTTCACTGCGTCATACGTGTGCGTAATCACGCGGTCCCGTCCCTGAAGCTGCAGGTTTAATGCATTAAGGTGCTTCATTATGTTGCAGAGAGAGGCCGCCTTTAATACCAGAGCCCTGCTGAGACTTTTCCTTTACTTTCTATGAACTGACAGATTTCCTCAGGCAGCTCATCGCACCTGTGATAAGGAACGTCACCAAATTCAGAGGCTATTTCCTCCAGAAAAGACCGAAACTGCCGGTGATTTTAAAGCTTTGCCTCTTATAAAGTTCACTCTGTGTTACGGTGCTTATGGTGCAGTGATGCACTGTCAGCTCACCTGTGCCGGTCTCCCTCTGCATCTTCTCCCGCATCCGTCCCACCAATTCACTCTTTTCCCGGCACATTGCAGGCGAGGAAAAAGACCTCCGATGTCAGCGATCAGGTCCTCTGCCTCCCACATGTTTAGAAAATCCTTATTTTCCAGTTTTTGTTAGGCCATTTTTGGGGGTCAGGCTAGCTTAAATATCACCGTAAAAAGTGCTGACCGAGGTACCCGGATGGCTCAGTGGTGGAGCAGGCGGCCAAATGCATATGCCGCTTTGTCCGAGTTCGAGTCCCAGCTTGTCGCCGATATGCCCGCTTGTCTTCCCCCATTTCCTGGCTGTCTATGCTGCCAATAAAGCTGCTGTGGCCAAAAAAAAGTGCTGACTGATGTTTTTATCCGCTGATCACTGATCAGTGTGTCATTGGCAACACGGGAAAACGGGTTAGTGCACAGGTCTTGGCCTGCACGGCATCTGTTGCAGTGCATTGTGGGATTTATAGTATAAGTGGTGGGAGTGCTATTCAACCGCAGGCCATTAATAATAGCCATATGAAATTATCTCGCAGGCCGTATATCATTATATGGCGGGCCGATTCTGGCCCGCGGGCCTTGAGATTGATACATGTGTACTAAGTTAAGTGGAGATTGGATGAAATGTGTAAAACTGGGAGTTGACCATGTATAGCGCCAAAAAAAAGTGGTGGGAACATTTTCCAGCCACTTTTTTTTTTTTTCCTTTTGTGCCATGCCCATTCGTGGCAGCCACAAATGGGCGTGGCCTGTAGCAGTGCCTCCTACTTCACCTACTTTGTTATATATATTCAATGCTTTCTCTGAGAGTCTGTGTGTGTCTTATTTCTACTTGTGCGTTCTGTTAAGTTAATTTCCGCTGTGTATTGGCTTTGTCATGTCCTCTGTCTACTAACTTGAACGATCCGTGTCCAATAAGCCAAGTGTCTCCCCAGGCAACAGGATATCTAGTGAAATATGTGGTGGATAGTATCGCAACTGATGGGCCCACCTCCTCCGGACCTCACGGGATTAGTCTGTCAACCACTATGGACGACGATGTCTTTATGGACGGGACCCTGAGGGAAGTGGAGGAGAAAACCCCCGACTCCCAGGACGAGGTGTCAGAGAGGTCGGTGGTGAAGGTCAGCCCCGGAGCTGTGAGACAAGAAGTGTCCCAAGCCATCAGTGACAAGAAAGGGACGCTAATTATCCTGAAGGAGGCCGAGGACGTATCAGACATCGAGGACAAAGAGACGAGTGCTTTGGTTGAAAAAGAGGAGCCTTCTGTCCCTGGAGAGTTTGAGGCTAAGGAGCATAAAATGCTGACTGCCTCTAAGGAGGAAGAAACTCCCAAAGCAGACACTTCTCAGGCTCAAACTACAGCAGTCAAGATGCTGAGTGCAAAGGTGGAGATAAAAACAGACAGCATGACTCAGATTAAAGGTATTGACTCGCCTAAGAAGGCCATGGCATCATGGATTTCTGAGGAGGTGAAGACAGAGGCTCCAGAGGTCATCAGTGTGTTGGCAAAGGAAGTAAAAGATATGACGACTTTTGATGGATTACAGGAGAGAGCAGAAATCTTCACTTTCAAAGAAGTCCAGTCTGAGCAGTCGAAGTCCAGCCTGACTCAGATTACAGTTTCTGAATCTTCAACTACATCTTTAGCCGTGGTACTGTATGAAAACTAAAAGCAACTATTCAGTTTTGGCTGCCTCCCCTCATATGTCCACCACCACCTGCCTAGCTCCATTTATTGCCTTCACTCCAGCAGTGGCCAAACCGGTCTAATAACTCAAACCCTGTGCATGGCTAACGGTCCCTTAACACCTAGCGTTTACACGCATTCTTGCCAAACAGCCGGTTTCTGTTGCAGTCGAGCCTGAAGCTTCTTTTTCAGTACAGCTGTTTTGGGTTTGTTTTTGAGTTTTGTTGACAGCTAACAGCTTGCCTTACAGTAGCAGCTAACTCCTGCAGCTGATCAGGAAAGAAATGGGGTGCCTGGAACACTCTTGTTTGTATCTGCAGTTATGCTCAGCGACACCATTTCTTTCTTTCAGTTCCGTTATCAGTTCCCTGAAAGCAGTGACTTCATAGCCCTGGCTCAGTGCCACTGCTGCAGCTTTCATCCTGCAAAATCCCCTCTGCCTCATAAACACGTCGGGGGGGGGGGGGGGATTGTATGGATCTACCCAAAAAAGAGATTTCACTGTTCTTATGGAGCAGTTTTGAAAAGCAGATTAGTGGAAATTTGCTCCTAGTGGATTTAGTGATTCTAAAACTGGATTTTTGTTTGAGGATTTGGGGTTTTGTCATAAGTCAGCACATTTAAAAAGTTGAATAATGGTATGCCATACAATCATTACATTATTTGCTTTTTAGACCTTTTTTTTTTTTCCCACGCTCTCTCCTTTTGCTCTTTAAATCTATACTGTGACTTATGACTGTTCTCTCTTCACCTTTCTCTCTGTTCTTGTGTCCATCCATCTTCCTGTCCTATTAGTCTACGCTGGAATGTCTTTCCTCCTCTCAAAAGGTGAACACTGCTCTCTGGCCCTTATAACCTGTCTTCCAATATTTATTTATTCTACAGTATCTAACTGTCTGGTTGTACACGAGTTCACACCTAACATAATTGTTTCCCTCTACAGGTGTGAAACTGCCCTGCATGTTTAGATTTTGACATCATCTAATGGTACAACTGTCGTTCACAGGGCCCAGCTGATCAGGAGGAGACGATGGTCACAGAGACAGAAGCAGTGCCAGAAAAGTCTGCGGGGCCAACGGTGAATATCCAGACCACAGAGGCTGCACGGGCCGAGCACACGCACCCCACAGCAGAGCTCGCAGTTGCAACAATGTCAGCAGAGGCCGCTAAGAGGGCACTAGATTATGCAGTAATGCCACAATCAGAAATATGTGGTTATAGGGTAGGAGATGAAGAAGAATCAGGTTTTCCTGGCTGTGCAAATTTCTTAAAAAATAAGCTACATGAGTATTTGCAGGTGAAGGCAGAAACGCAGCCAGTGGCAAAAAATCTGGGGTTAGATGAGAATGCTGCGGAGCTGAGCTTAGCAGCAGAGGAGAAAAATGTGGCAGTGGAGGCACGGATGTCAAAAAATGACAGTGATGGTTTCAGATTTACTCTTCCTGTTTACATCAGAGGTTGTGAAAAGCAAGCAAAGCTGCCTTTAACAGAGGAGAAACGTAGCGAAGAGGAAGCAGAGAGATGTTTGGAGTCTTTGGAAAAGGAATTCAGAGGTTTCAAACAAACAGGGGAGCAAAGGCACACAGAAGTGAACTGCAAGAGAGTCCAGTTCTCAGATGAGGTGCAGTTTTTCAAGGAAGAAGAATTCCCCATAGAGACAGAAGATAGTATAGAGGAGGTGGATGAAGAGGCGGTGGAATGTTTTCCAGTGGCCCCTGAGCATACACAGAATGACTCAAAGAACTTTCCAGAGATCTCAAACCATTTGCCCTTTGAAAAAGAGAAATACTACTATGTACAGATGGAAAGCTTGGAAGATGAAACAGAGAATAAACCATCAGATGCAAAGGTGAAAACGAAGCATTTCAAGCGTGACAAAGAAGAAGTGGATTTTCAAATACTAGACAAAACTGAGCCAGAAGTGGGAGAAGACATTATGGCATCAGAAGACATTGTGAAGGGTAGAGTACTGGAAAAAGAAACTGAGGCACATGGCCAGAAGACAAGCCCACACAAAGTGACTCAGTCTGGGCTCCTTATGTCACACACACCAGTCACCCGTTCACCTCCAGCTGTGCCTCAATTGGAGGTAACGCTGCATCAGCTCCAGTGGCCTCAGGCTTGTTACTATAACCTCACCATCCCTCCTGCATCACGGTCCGCCACTAGCAATCAATGAAGCTCGAGCAAAAGCATGGACCTTTTAATTGATGTGGTGCACACACTTGAGAGAAAACTTGTGATTCCCGTTCTTCAGTGTCCTCCCCTGCACTGGATTAGGGACTAATGCATGACTGCATGCTCATTTAAAGATTTGAGGCCCTTAGGGAACATCCTTGACTTAGCTTATTAGCATGTGGCGCCTTTTTAAGTCAATTTGATTTACTTATTTTATGAACAGAAGCGTACATTTAGGAGTGAACACCTGTAGCAGTTGGCTTCAGGCATAACATCTAGCTCAGGTAGAGTGTTTTTCATGATGCTCGTCTTTCTCCGCAGGCATTTATTGGTTCCTGTTTTGTGTATTTGTCAAACAGAGTCCCGACATTACGGCAGTGGCTACCAAAGACATGCCTGTGATCCACACAGAGACAAAAACGATCACCTATGAAGCTGCAGAGGTACATGTGACCACAATGTGTCAATATCTCACTTTTTGAATGGTAGTGATTGAGGAATAGTGTGTGGGTTTGTATAAGCAGTAACAACACTGGATGTGTTAGTTTTTGAGGTGAGCTTGCAATCATGTTAGCACTCTTTCTTAAAGATGCAGAGCAGCACTCGTTCACTGAGATTTGTGTTTGTGTGCATCTGGGAAGTTCAGTGTTAACTCAACTTTTAGCACCCTTTTGCTCTCCATCAAATCTTGTGAGAAATATGAGGCTCTTTTGAAGCTTAATCCTGGACTGTGTTCAGCAGCTAGTTGTTAACTGTATCATCTGCTTGGTGAGCAGCCAGCATTTAATGGAGAACGGTTATCAGAAAAGCAAAAAGGAGCAACTGCCTGCTGTGACAGAAGACGACCAGTGAGAGTGAATCAACACAGTGAAGTGTGAGCAAGCGAGAAGGGAGATAAAAACACATTTTTAAAGCTTTGTAGAGCTGATGGGAACTGCAGCGTTTGGCGTTATTGCAGCTTTAAAGCTCAACTATAAATTTTCATGGATTAACAATGGATTAAGTCAGTGTTTGTTAAATGGGGTGCTTGCATCCCTTAGGCATGCTTTTTAAAACTGCAGGGGTACGTATTTCTACCTCTGCCAAGGACGTTATGCGATTGGTTCAGCTTGTTTGTTAGCAAGATTACTTAAAAAGTGATGGAGGGATTTTTCATGAAAATTTCTCCAGAAGTGGAGCTTAGCTTAGCTTAACTTTGTCTGCAGAAGTTAATCACTTCTGTCTGGATCCAGGAATATTTGGAAGGATTCTCTAACAGGAAATCAAGAGTTTATCACTGTAGTTGTCCCCCTGCCATCAGGAATGACAAAGATCCTCACACAAAACAGACTCACTATGCTGAATAAAAAATAAGAACTTCCACCGATGAGTATTTATTGAAATTTAAAGTAGGTAATACAACCATTGTTTTTTCATGACTTTATGTATAGTACTCCTATAGAGTGGGTTTTTGTGTGTGTGTATATCAACAGGTTGATGCTAATGGCGATGCAGACCCTGGGGTGTTGCTGAGTGCTCAGACCATAACCTCAGAAACCACGAGCACCACGACAACCACACACATCACAAAGGTCGGGGCGCATCTGTTGTTGCTTTAGACTTCATGCTTGTTGTGTATCTGAGCGTCTCTCTGCTTCCTGGCAAATTTAAAACATGAAACGGTGAATAAGTGCAGATGGGATGGAAACACAAACCTGATGGAGGTTTTTCTGCATATATCCTTCCCCTGTTTTTGATTTTTGATCCGAGCTTTTGTAGTGCTTTTAATCCCTTTTTAGTATTTAATTTACACTTTATGTTGGCTTGGTATTCATCTGATCAGTTAATATACTTTTTTATCGTTATTCAGTTACTTCAGCTACAAAAATGTCAGCAGTCCATGATTGAGTGTTCATATCCTGTTTTTACATAGTCAAACATGTTCAGATAACTTGATTACGATTTTGTGTATTCATTTATTTATTTTGCAAAGCTCATAGATGTGAATATTGCAATGATTTAGGTGTGTGTGTGTTTTTGTTGGTCAGACGGTGAAAGGAGGAATATCGGAGACAAGAATCGAGAAGAGGATTGTTATCACCGGAGACGCAGACATCGACCATGATGAGGTCTTTTAATTCTTCCATTATTATTCCCTACCTGCAAAGTTGATTATTTGATTGGGCAGTAAAGTAAAAAGGTAAAGTGCTGAGCAGTGACCCTCAGGACATTAAGGACATGCTATGGAATGGCCTAACGTGACATTTTAAACAAACCATAAACTCATGACATGGCTTAACAAATTGTGGACGTATAAGAAATGTAACTAAAAGTGGCTTCCCTGTTGGCATACTGACTTACAATCCAACATCCCCGCTCCCTCCCTGCCTGTCTCCGTTCTCTGTCTCCCCCCGGTGATCCCTCCCGGCATCACACTCCCTTTATGTAGGCTCTGGCTCAGGCCATAAAGGAGGCTAAAGAACAGCACCCTGACATGTCAGTGACCAAAGTAGTGGTACATAAAGAAACAGAGATCACGCCAGAGGAGGGGGAGGACTGAACCAGGTAAGACTAAGAGGCCCCAAGTCCTGGTCCTGGCCCTGTCCTGTTTAGTCTGGTTTTAATGTTTTGTTTTTTTGGTTTTGTGTTTTTTTTTTTTTTTTTTGGTTTTTTTTTTTTCCCCTTCAAGCTGGTTTCCTCTCTTAGGCATGCTGCTTTTCCATCAGCACTTCTTCTTACTGGTGCAGATAGCCCTGCTTCTGTGGCACTTACCACTAATGCATCGTGTTGTTGTCATTTCAGCTCCATTCCCCTTGCAAGGGAAAGGACTGCTGTTGCATGTGTGCACACAGACCGGATATTACAGTCTCAGCTCCTAATGACAAGGCTTAAAACCTTTACGTTAATGCTGCCGGCAGTCTCATGCAATCTCTTGTAAGATTGCTACGACACTTCCCCCTGCTGGAGAGAAACACAATTAAGCTTTATTTGAGCATTACAGTGTTTATTGTGTGCATATAAAAAGCAGGTTTTGCTGCCCCCCCCCCTTATTTTTTTTAGACATTTTTGATGTATTAATGTGTTTAAATTGCAGTGCTAATATTGCAGTTATCTAAATAAGAAGTGTATTTTTCACTAAATGTTTTAGACACATATGTAGAAGACATGCAGGCACTATTTGAAGTAGTGCCTGCATGTTGTGCAATATTCTGTGAAAACATTGTAGTGCCCGCATTGTGTTAACTCACAAAGCACGCTGGCAGGGATGAGCAATTAAATACCAGCTGAACCGGCTTCCGCTCTCAGCCTGCAACTGCAGACGCGCCCGTATGGACTGAAATCTGATCCTGAGTGCACACAGATGTGCTTTGGTCTATTTTCTACTCTGCTCTTAAATTTAAAATTATATACGTTAGCTGAAGAAAGCCTAATGTTCCCAGATGTGCATGTCACAAAAAACTAAATGAATTGCATTTGGAGAAATTTATTTTTAGGGTTGTTTTGAAACCATTTTGTTAAAGTATGTGAATAACTGCTGTATGTGCATGGGACAGTTTTTTAGAAAACAAGATATCAGATTACAAAACTTTAACTTTAAAGTAGCACACGGGCTGTTCTTCAAAGAGGTTCGCAAAATTTCAGTAGTATGCTCATTAATGTGAGACAAAAGCAAAAACAGCAGTAATTTTGCAGCATGCAGCAGCCCACTTTTCATGGAAATAAACATTAGAGCTCTGGGTTCTTCCCTGAGATGATTCTAGGCCACATTGTGACATATTTCTCCTTTCTGTTGCACTTCCCTTTTTGTGTGCAGGGGAAAATAGGTCAGCAGTCCTTACAGTGCTTCCACAAACTCCACAAATGCTGCCATTTGTGTTTCAACTTGTCCGTTGTTGTTGTGAGGATTTTCTCAGGTGTGGAGCTGTTTTGAGGGAACCTTTCATTAAACTGTACCACAGCATTTCATTTTAGTTTCCTTCTCTTAAGCATTTTAAATCCCTGGAAACTGCTCACTCTCGAGTTTTACTCTGATTCACCTTTTGGCAGTCAAACTTCTTTCATTATCTTCCGACTGAAACAGTCCCAAAATGCTGCGTTTGGGATGAGCGAGCATGCATGTGTGTGCTTGTGTGACTCACCAGATGGGAATGCTTGACTTTGTTTCTGCAGCCTTGCCCTCATTCCTATGTATGTATGTGTGTTGTCTAATGTCTGCGTGTGTGTTAGAACAGCTCTATTAACATGATACTAAATGTTTTCTCTGCAGTGTTTTTGGATTGTCATTTCTCTTGGGCTCTAGATACACACAGTGGTGGAGCAAACTGTCAGAAAAATTATAAATCACCTTTTTTTTTTTTTTAACGTAAAAAAAAGGGGGGGGGTTCTTCTTTCATTAAAAAAGAAAAAAAAATCTGCAGTTGCAGTTCTGCAAAATATGTCCAACAGGTGACGATATAACCCCAGCTGTATGAAAATGTTGGCCAATCAGAAGCCCAAGAGGACCAGTAGTGACAGGGGCACAGTGTGATGTTAGAGACAGAGATGAAGGCGCGCACCTTTGACATTGCGATCCAAAATCTTATCTTTCCTTGTCCACATGTAAACACAGAAACAAGCTCCATTTTCAGTGACCTAAAATGTTTTTTGTGTGATGAAAGGACAAAACAATTTTTAAAAAAGCTACAAAATTGCCATGTACTTGTGAACAGGGCCTTAGCAACAAAGTATACAGCCCAGTGTGGTGACAGATTGTGAAAGTAAAATGTGACATGGACACAAATTGTCTGTGACGGTCAACACAACTTGGAAACAAATGTCAGTTGGAAGCCTGTTCAGTCCCTGCAGCAAACAACAATAACACATCTTTCTGTTGCGTTTATGAAATTTTAGAGCAGTAATAACTAAAATTGTTTACTTATTTTTACTACCAACAAAATGGAACTGGTGTTAATGGAGGGGCCAACAGTGGAACAGAGCAGCTGAAAAGCAGTGCAGGCCACTTTGGATCCAATTTAGAGACTGTGTTAATAAATAACACACGACAACTTAATAGATTTAAATGTAGTAAAAATACATTTAAAAAACAGGAAAGTTTGCATTTTGAAGTCAAACACGAGCATTGGCAGTGAAAGCAAACACGTTTGTCTGTGCAGAGTTAAATTTTCTATTTTCTCCATGAATTTTTAAATTGGAATTGATGGTTTGGTTTATTTCTAGTCCCCCTTTCTTGTGTATCCATGCTAGCCACTATAATTGAAGTTCAGAGAGATTAAGGGGATAGTTTTTTGTTTTTGCTTTTTTCTTCTTCTTTTTTTTTTTTGGTCATGAGAGGGACAGGGAGCTGCTGGAGATGGGCAAAAAGAGACGCAGGTTTGAGACTCCTGGTCTAAACAGATGGTAGGAGTTGTAGAGTCAATTTTCAGGATGGCACTTCTGTGGATTTCCTGTTGCCCAACTAGCCTGTGTGTATCTATCTTGTATATTTACATTTTTGAAACTTCCCCCTGGGCATCTGTTTATCTTTGTAAAACTGCCTTAACATGAAATGAGGCTCATTTTCACTCTGTGCCAGGGTGGCAGTAAATGTTCAGCTTACAGGATGCACTGATTTCTGATTCTTCTCTTCTTCCAGGAATAACACTGAGGGCTTTTTTCTGTCCACCCTCCCAGAATCCAACATCCAGAACTCCACATATTACGTCTGGACTCTCTAAAGACTAGAAAGGCTCCTACTCTCCAAGTGCTGCAGCTCGCCGCCAGTCGCAACCATCATCTGCAAAACAACTAAATGCATTTTGCATGAGAAGGACGCAACGTTGCATTATCAAACAAACAGCAAGATTAAACAGAAAACCATATGATTCTCCAAATGGTTCCACAATCCATCTGCACGCCAAATCCCTGTGTGCAGCAAGCAGACCTTTTGCTTTCACTGCCTTATATGACTTTGATGCATTTTTATGATTATTGAAAATAATTATTGTAGCAACGTTTTATTTATGAAATAAAGCCATCACTCCAGAAACTTAAAATTGCTGTAGGCTGTATATGTTAGAGAGCATACACTATTTAACCTCGCAGTAGAAGTGCCAACTTTATTTGCAAGCAAGCATTGCCTCATTCCCTCAAATAGCTCCATGGTTATCCAGCAGGTATGTCACTACAGAAAAAACTACAGCAAAGTAACTGTACATATCAAAGCTTTCCTAGGAAAATAGCAAATTATCTTTCACAGTTGATTTTCGTCACGTCCACTTGAATTGCATTTTCCTTTATTATCATTTCAGTGCTTCATTGTTTCTCATTGATTGCTCCACTTCAAGGTTTATAGAGACTGACTGTCCTGGCAAAAAGCCAAAGGGATCACAGGTTTCTGGGCATGAAATAGGATTTTTATGTGCCTGTGCAGGCTTTGAATCTTTTTTTTCCTCCAGGGTAGAAGATCGGCTGCAGCACAAGTCCCAGGTTTGTGTGACTGTGAGGCAAAGGGCTCAGACTGCCGAGCTCTCCCCAAACTAGGTGCAAAGCCAAGAGAGATCTGTAACCCCCCCCCCTTCCACTTCAGCCCTGAACATGTCAGCTGTGTGCCCCCCCTTATCCATTCAAATATATCCAAATAACTGAGTATTGTTGATGTTCAGCCGTGTTTTCCTCAAAAAGGTGCAACATTAGTGGCAAGTGCATTTGTTTTTGTTTTTCTTTTTTTTTATTTGCTGGTCTCTTCTAAAATAATAAAAACCACCACAGAACTGAAACCTGTGTCAGGAGTTCTTTATCCCTCTCATTTCCAAACACCCCGGCTCAAATACTGAAATATGATTTAAAAGCTTTGCTCATTTAAAGAGACTATATGCAGCTTTTAATTTGGTAATAAATCTTAAGGTTTAAGGTTATGAAAATTTTCATATAATGCTAAAATCAATTAGGCTGAGCACATGGCAGAAACAGATTTATCTTTCAGCAGTAAAATCAAAATGACATGATTAAAGCTAAACTAAACTAATGCTTAAATATAATAATGGGAGGCAGTTCAGGCTGTAAGCTGTAGCCCATCTATTATTTATGAAACCAAATGCTCTAAACCCTTAATTGACCTGTTGAAAGGAGAGCCCGCGGGCTAATTAAGACGGGAGTTTTGCAGTCAGAGGTAATTACTGTGACTACACGGAGGCCTCTGAAGCTCCGCCCCGCGGCGTACGTGCGTTATTGCCGAAGACTCGCAGAAAGTAAGAGTGCTCACTCTGTTGCTGTGTGAGCAAATGCGCATGTGTAGCAAAATTGTACCTTAGACTTGCATAAATGTCCAAAGGCAAGAATGACTTGCTTGATTTTGGTCTGTTTTCTCTGCAGTGTTCCTGGGACTGAACTGTCTTCAAAAATGATTGAAGGGTGTTGACAAGTGTGTAATGTACTGTAGGCTGTGGCAAAATCCAACACAGGCAAAGGCCACTGCTTAAATATGTTTGTTTTTTTCTTTTTACTGCTCGAATAATTAGCTTTACAATTCCACATTCAGCACTTTGCTTATTTATTTATTTCACATCTATCACAGCCCTGTGACACACTGGTGACTTGGTTCTCTCACCCAAAGCCAGCTGGTACAGGGTCCAGCAGTTAAGAAAATGATGGCTTTTCCCACATACATTTCCCTTTTTCCATTTTTTTTTTGTTTTTTGTCCCTAAATTCTAAGAAAACCACCCAGCAGGTCTTAGGGGCTTCTGTCTAATATAAGAAATGTCTGCTTAAATCAGAGAAATAAATAACAGTTCGAGTTTTGTGTCCATCTCCTCATACTTTCAAACTGCAGTGATACTGAAGTAAAGCTGGTACCCGATTCTTGGACCCAGGCTTTAGATTTTTGTATCTTATTACAGGTTTTGGTTTCCCATCTAGTTCTGTGCATGGTTTCAGTTTGTATTTTATTCCCTGTGTATTCCTGCTTCCTTTGTGTTTCCGTGTCTAGTTTAGTCTCCGTCTGTTTTCTTTTGTCCTTTTGTATCAAGTTAGTTGTGATTTCTCCATTCTCTTGGCTCTCTTCCCGGTTTACTTTGGTCATGGTTACAGGTTGGCTTGTTCCCTTTCGTGTTCCTGTTCTGTTCCTTCAGCCCGGTTTCCATGGTTGTCAAGTTGGTGTTTGAATCTTTCTCTGTGTGATTTCCTGTTTTATTTTGGTAGTCTTAGTCTCTTGTGCTTTGTGCTTCCTTTGACTTTCCTAGTCTCATTATTCCAGTTTTGTTCGCGCTGTGTTTTCCCTGGGCCTCATTCCCTTGTGTATATATTGTCTGAATTGTCCCTTGTCCTTTGTCACGTCCTCCCTCAGTGCTGCGTGCTCCTCTGCCCCTGTTTCCTGTAGTTCCTGTTTTCCCTCTTATTTGTGTGTTCCCTTACTCTTTGGTTTCCACCAGATCCCTGTTCCTGGCTCCAGGTCTGCCATTATTTTGTATTTTTGGAAAACTTTGAGTTCACGGTCCGTATTGGGTCCATGTCCCGCCTGCCACACAGCTGTTTATGACAGAAGTCTTCAGTGAAGGAAAGCCAGATCTCTGAATTTGAGTGATCAGTGTTTTTATGATGATGAAAGATCTTAAATTCTGATGTTGCCAAAACACATGAAAAATAATATCAGCAATGACAACTGGTTACTTAGTTGCAAATAAAATCAGTTTATTTTCAGTATAAATGCATCAAATTGTCACCTTCCTAAAATAATGGCCTAGGTAATTTTTTTCAGGTTTTTCAGAAAACACAAAGAAGTATTGAAAATATGATTTGGGCAAAAATACAATTTTCATTAAAAAAATGAAAGGAGGATGATGAAATTATACTTATTTAAGGTTTTCTTTTAGACTTGCTCTTTATTATGTGTTGCTGTACCAGAATCCCCCACCCTGGTGGTATTAAAAAAACACCAAATAACACATTTTCTTCAAAAGGGTTCTGAGCATAAAACATGCGAAAAAGAGACCAGATATTATGAGCAAACTGTAATGTGCAGCTGAGAATTTTTAGAACAAAATGCAGCAACTTCAGTGCCACAAATGTGTTTTGTTCAATTTACAGTTTTTATTAGAGAAAAGTAAAGATATCAATTTTTCTGCTTTGATATATGGAGATGTTATTGACTGAATTTGGGGATGATTTATTTCTTCATCAGGAAATGAAAAGGAATCTGGGTGACACTGGAATACTGTACACTGCTTTAAACATTTCTTTCACTTTCCTCCTTCCTGACATTGAAAAACCTCCTCCGAGGTCCTCTTCCTCTTTGCCTCCTTCCTGGCAGCTCCATCTTCAACATCCTTTGTCCAATAAATCCACTATCCATTCTCTGCACATGTCCGAACCATCTCAAGCTTGCCTCTCTAACCTTGCCTCTCAACCTGATGTAGTCATTTCTAATCTTGTCCAGACTATTCTTAAATCTTAACACCTTCAGCTCTGCCTCCTGTCCTTTTGTCAGTGTCATCATCTCCAAACTGTACACCAAAGCAGGTCTGACTACCATCTTGTAAACTAAACCAAACCCAAACCACAAATCATCCCTTACACTCACGTCCACCCACTCCACCCTGCTCTCTTCTTCACCTCTTTTGTCCATTGTTTTGGATGGTTGACCCCAGGTATTTAAACTCATCCACTTTCACTACCTCTGCTCTTTGCAACTTCACCATTACACCTGTCTCCCTCTCATTCATTCCTCTTCTCTCCGGAGCATACCTCCACCTCTCCAGGCTTTCTTCCACCAGCTCCCTGCTCTTGCCCCAGATCACAGTGTCGTCCGCAAACATCCCAGCCCACAGACACTCCTGCCTGACCTCATCTGTCATCCTGTCCATCATTTCAGGATCAGCTGATCCAGCTCCAACTAAGCGTTTTCCAAAAGGAAAGTTTTAAGCCTAACCTGAAAAGTTGTATGTAACTGTCCCCATTTATAGGGCTCTTCATTCTGCTAAAAGAAGAAAGGGAGCGCCTGTTAAATGTTCTTGATTTTGACGTCGAAACATGCAAACATAGGCTACCTTCAGATGTTTGCTTGTCTTTGTTGTATTTTATTTAAAATCACTGACAAAAGCAAAGCATCATCTGGCTTTCGGACCGCAGAGTGAGTCCCCCGCGCGCACATAGACGATCTCGGTGGCGCGCCTGCTCCGGTGCTGTAGGTGGCAGCAGAACAATGCAGCATTTCCTGTAGAGCCTCACAGTCACAACAAGAGGAGGAAGAGGAAAAACGACAGCTCTGGATCGTCGTCGACTGCCTTGCGTGACAACACAGGGATCGCGTTCAGGCTTCGGGTATTAACATTTTTTATTTCCTCTTTGTCTGTCCGGGCGGCGCAGAACGGCGCACCGCGGGTTTTCGGTCGTTTGTCGGCCTGTTCGCCGCCGTGTTTTCCGCTGTTTGTGAACTCAGTTAAAGACACCAGAAACATGCCAATGGAGGCTTGCTGACCAAAATGGCTGGGCGCAGTGAAATGTGAAATATTCTTGCTAAGGTTATCCTTCCTGCACGCGACGCCGCTGTCACGCGGACGCGGCGGCAAAACGCGCGTTTTAAGTAGAGAAAAGTGCGTCTGTTTGTTTATGTTGGTGTTTCTTTTTTTTTTTTTCTCCTTCTTGTTTTTTCTTATTAGCGCCACTGCGGCTGTGGGGCCTCCCGTATTTTTTTCTTAAGGATTTATGCATTGTTGATTTGGTCACTTTTGTTGACTCTTGTCTTTCCGACGCTCATTTATTAACAGATCCGCCTTTTGTTGCAAGTTGCTCCGATAGTTGTTTGTTATGCGTGCAGCATGCACTGCTTGTGTGTACATATATTAGCCCGAAAAAGGCATGCAAATAGAGCTCCACCCCTCAGCTGTGCAGGCTGCATGCATGCCCCGTTCTGTAGTGGGAATCAAAATATGTGACAGTTTGCTGTTTTTCCTCTCCAGGTTGCGCCAGTTTGACCTGCAACATGTCTGATTTACTGAGATATATCGACTATGACCACAAAGCCACCTTTTTGAAGATGCTCAACCAGCAGAGGTTGGAAGGTGAGCATTGTGATGTGGTGGTAGTGGTGGAAAACATAGAGTTCAGGGCTCACCGATGTGTCTTGGCCGCCTGCAGCAACTATTTCAAAAAGCTCTTTAAGAAACAGAGTGACGAGGACAACTCCATCGTGGAGTTGGACTTCATTCGCTCGGATATCTTCGAAGAGGTGCTCAATTACATGTACACAGCCAGGCTGGCTGTGAGGAAGAAGGACATCAACATGATGATGTCGTCTGGGCAGATCCTGGGGATCAACTTCCTGGATAATTTGTGCACCCAGAAACGGGAGCTGACCAACATGAAAACCCGGGAAAACCAGGCTCCGGGTGACCACGGGATGAGAGCTCAGGATGCCATCCTGAAGGAGCTGGCTATGGAGGAGGTAAGGAAGAACAGCTTCTATGACCAGGGGATGGATAGCATGGGACCTGGTGGCTCTCACGTGTCTCAGCCACATAACTATAACACCAACATGAGCAAAGAGCCGCACAGCCACACCTGGGGCTCCTCAACCTCCAGCGACATGAAGCTGGAGTACCTGCTGTACGGCCACCGCGACCACGGCTCCTGCCAGAGCACAGGAGCGAAGCCCATGGACCACAATGCCAAAAAGGAGCGGCTGCTCACTGCCAACCGCCCCTACGGCTGTGAGCACTGCCCCAAAGCCTTCACCACTGCCGCCCACCTCAAGGAGCACCTGAAGATCCACTCCGGCTTCAAGCCGCACCGCTGCGTGGTGTGCGGCAAGGCCTTCATCAGGGGCCCCGATCTGAAAAGGCACGAGAGGGTCCACAGCAACGAGAGGCCCTTCGCGTGCCAAATGTGTGAAAAAGCCTTCAAGCACAAGTCCCACTTGAAAGACCACGAACGGCAGCACCGAGGTGAGCGGCCCTTCAACTGCGGCTCCTGCGACAAAGCCTTCATCAAAGCGTCGGATCTGAAGCGCCACTGGAACACCATGCACAGCGCCAACCCCCGCAGACAGATGTCACTGTCTCCGGCCGCGTCCCAGCAGGGCCAGGGAGACGCCACCGACCAGAGAGACTGGAAAATGGAGACCGGGCTACACTCGCATAACTCTGGGGACTGTTGAGCCTGCAAGCACACACTTATACACACACTCACATACATACATGCACACTTTAAAAAACTAAAAAAAAAAAAAAAAAACATGTATTCAGACTGACACAACCACAAACCTGTGACAGGCTGTGTGGCCTGACATCACACGGAGTGAGTAACAAGAGATCATAGCATGTTAATAAGACTGTGGGGCTGTATTATTATTCTAAAGAGTTATGTCAAAGCGATGTTTCCTTTCCACCTGTAAAATCATGTAAATGTTTAGTTCACACTCTACTATACATATATTTTTCACAAAGCATTGTTGCTATGTAGACTGAGGGTTCTCATAACATTATTCTCTTTTACTTTAATGGGATATGTAACATTTAAATGTTTGTTTAACCTTTACTGGATTTTATGGAGATAAAGCAAATGAGAGAGTGTAATAGAAGTGTGTGGGGGGGGGCGTCGGGGAGATATTTCTACATAACATTTGTTGCATTGAGTATATTCATGTGGATGTTTTTAATGGATGTGTTTAGTTGTATTGATTGATATTACACTGTAAGAGTAAGAGTCACCATTTTTGCATTCAACGCAGATGATACCAAAGTCTTGGGACTCTTGATGGATCGCCTTATAGAGGCCGTCCTGCCCAAGCATCCGGCCAACTAGATTTACTGTTATACAGTATAACTGTCATCCAGCTATCAGCAGTTAATGATAGGTGTCTGTATATACTGTAGCTTAGTTTGTTGCACAATTAGAGTTACACAATAATGACTTATGCACATATACCATTGTCCTACTCCAACACTTTGACAATAAACACCATTTGCTGTGTTTTATCGCTTTGTCAAAGTTTTTTTTTGTTTTTTTTTTTGTGTTAGAGCGCCGAGCATGCTCTGTGGGAACTTTTCCTGTCATATCAAACAGTGAAGGTAGCGGTGCCACACCCAGATCAGCTCCAGGGCACAGATCTGAGCATTACTCAAAACTTTTTTTTTTTTTTTTTTTTGGAGATGTAAAAGCAGCACACAAAGGTGGAGTATCTGCATTGGATAAATGGCTCAAGTGTTGAAGTTGAATTTTTTTTGTTGCTGTTGTTGGGGGGGGGGGGGGTGACCTGAAATTCCAAAAAGTGACAACTTTTTGTGGCAAAAAAATAGTGGAATCGCAAAACAAGAAGTTTCTTCTAACTACTCAGAAATACTCTGATTTTTAGTTCCACATGCAACTAAAATACTTCTGTTACGTAACAGTCGAACAGCTACACGAGCAGCGTGCTGTGAAATAGCCAAGGTGCTTTAACTCTCAAACGCGGTCGAGGATTTTGGAGGCATGCTGTGCGAAAAGCTGACGCGTTTGGTCTACTTAATGGTTACATGGCAGCAGAGCGCTATCTGAAACAGCAGCGGGCATGTCCACTCGTCACAGTGGAGAAAGCACAAGTGGATTTAACGATGGCCTGGTTCCCTTAAGGTTCCCCGTAAGCCTTGAAGGTGAGCCAGCACGCACGACGAGACGGGACCTCCTCAAAGTGGAATGCACCCACCGTTAATACACTTCTGTGAAGTGAAAAATAAAAGATAAAATTAGAAAGTCTTTAGTTTTTAGCTTTTCAGTTTTGTTTTAGTTTTGTGCCTTTAAAGTGAAGTTGTTTTTTTTTAATGTTGGTACTTTTTAAGTGTTTTCCAGCATTTTATTGGTCAAAAATGTCTCGCTAAACGACATCAGATTTATTGAGTGTGAAATAACCATTGTTGCAGATAGTTCAAGCTTAAACTTTCTTCCACCGGGACATGCAGCAGCGCCTCAGGCTTTGGTTTATACGCCTGGTCTATGCAAACAATCACATCTGTTGCCTCGCTACCCCCCTCCCGCCTTAAAGCAATGCCCCGCTGAACATTTGTGTGTCTGTCCATCTTGTTTCAGCTTTCTTGCATCTCTGTGCTTTCAGACGTGCAGCAAACCTCTCGGTGACCCGAGTATCGTGTGAGTGAAAAGCCAATTTGCGCACAGCGTGAAGCCAGCAAGCGCACCCAACATGGCTGTCCTCTAATCTCGCAGGAAAAAAAAACAACTTCAGCGCAGCCCTCTCATACTCTGCATGCAACACTAGATGGTGCCCTGTTCATAGTGATTGACCTGTTGCTGCCCACTTTGACCTGTTCGCTTTGACTGTCCAGGGTTAAAAGAGCCACTGAAGATACTGCAGTTAGAATAAAAGTTACTTGGTTTGTAATGGAGGCCAAGCTCACTGGGGGGAAAAAAGAAACATATGGTGGCTGTGTGTGGAAAATGTATGCGCACTCACACCTCAGTGTTTTCCATATATTTACATATGTCTGATTCCAGTGGTTGGAGTGAGGCCAGTGGCAGTATCAGGGCTTTACAGTGTCCTCTCTGTAGTGATGTGCAGATGGAGACGCTCTGTTCCCATTTCTGACAGTTTGACCACACAATTAAGGAACATCTTCTGCGCTGGTCCTGTTTGATGCCTGTATCTCAGATTGATATATTTTAAACTGTCAACAGGTTTGATCGCCTGTAGTTTGGGGTGAAGCCGTTTTTGTGGGAAAACTGACGTCAGTGTCTAATGGAAAAGGCGAGCCTTGCCTCACTGATGTCAGTAGATGCCCGAGATCTGTTTTTTGCATTTCCTGGCCCTGCTGGACTGTACTCTGTGTGTGTAGTTGTGGGAGTGTGCATTAAAGCCAGTGAATGATGCAGGATATGAGTTTGTATCACATTGTTGAACTGAATGAAGCTGGGTGTGTGCGTCTTTGTCGTGACTGCCTGCATGTCAGTATCTGTGGAGGAGGTTGAAATGTGGTGTGTGCACGCGCAACGGGATTGGTGTGATGAGGGCTTTTAGTCTGCATGCATGTGTGCGCTCAAGCATGTGCCTTTTTTAAAAAACAAAAACACATTTATATGTGTGTGCACGCACGTGTGCGTGTGCATGCATGTGTAATGACCGAGCGAGGAGGGGCTGGTGGAGAGCGTGCATTCATGCGTGTGTGTGTGCCTGCTTGCATCCAGAGTGTGTGTTTACATGCGCTACATACATCTATAATGAGATCTCTGTGTGCAAACACACATTCTTGTGTGAGTGACATTCAGTGAGTGAGTGAGTGTGCATTCATGCAAGTGTGCCCATCCGTGCCTGTATGGGGATTGTGCGTGTTTGTGTGTCAGTACTTATATGTTTTCGCGTATGCATGAGCTTGCCTGCCTGTGCGTGCGTGCAGAAGCACACATCGGCACTATTTAGGGAGTTCTTGTTTCAGCAGTATGAATTGTATAATGCACCAGGTCACGTGAGTGAATATATGTATTTGAATGTGAGGGCTGGGGGCTGTGCATTTGGATTCATGTCTGCATACGTTTATGCAGCTTTATGTGTGTGCATATTCTCTCTTCGGCTTTGGTTTGTGCACGCGTTTGTGTGTGTGTGGGCGCGAGCGCATGTGTACGACAGTGTGTGTGTTGGCATGTATGTGTATATGTGTACGATGAACACCCGGTTTCCATTACCCAGTCCGGCACGGTTCCCTCAGCCAGACCACAAACCTCCTGTCTCCACTCTGGCTCCACCCAGCGCTGCCACAGGCTTCCCAGAAAAGAACAGTGTCTAATTAAAAAAACTTTAATTACATTCATCTCATCTCTCTCTCGCTCATATACACACACGCTTGGGGAGAATAAAACAACTGTATACAAACAATTCCTTGTGATAGATGGGCATGAAAGGCAAAGCCAGCAGCTCCCCCCCCCCCCCCTCCCAAGCGGAATGGCTTTTAATCAGAGCTGCTGACATTCATGAGCCATATAGTCTCCTGTGATGTCGTCCTCCCCTTGAGCACCATCTGGAATATCTTCAGCTCTTAAAGGACTTTTTTTGATCATGCTGTGTCTCTCTCTCTGTGCTCCACTGTCTTTTCACAAGTCGTTTTATGCTCTTGATATGATCTCTGAGGCATCTTAAATTTAAGGGGGGGGGGGGGGTATGAAACGCTCCACAACTGCACATCTCCAGTTCATGTACTGTATAAACACACTCGGGCTATGAAACTGATTTGTGGGGCAGCACTTACAGAATGACACGACTGTAAAATAACAGTCGATTAACGGCTCGTCTTCAGAGTGAATGTCGCATTAATGCAAGGAGGATCTCCGAGGAATTTTCCTGGGGGGTGTTCACTCATCACCTTGAGCACAGGGGCCCCCTTTCTGAACCCCCCATCAGACCGCATAGATGTAGGTTTATTAACTGTGACCCTGCGCGTCCAAAGACAAGGTATGTCTTTGTCGATCAGCACGGGGAGAGTCAGACTGGTGGAGGGAGGTTATCGGGCCATCTCCAGAGGACTGAGAGAGCCGGCTGGATTGCTGCGATCTGCCTGCAGCACTCATTGTTCAGGCTCAGTCCAGATGTTCCAGCTGAGAGATTACCATCATATCACTCCTCAGTGGGGAGTCCAGCCCCACTCCTTATGTCCGACGTCACTGCACCCCATCTCGCTTATCTTTTCCACCTGCTCTCTTTTCTCTACATCCTCAACACTTGCTTCCTTGTCCTTTCCCTTCTTTCCTCTCCTCTTGTCTGTGCTCCTCCCTTTTCCTCCTCTCACCTCCTCCCGTTTTGCTGTTCTTTCAATTCCTTCTTCCACAATGTATCCTTCCTTCTCTCCTCAATATCTCCCCTTCCTTACATCCTCATTTTCCAACCTCCTTTTTAAAATCCTGCTGCACCTGTTTTCCCTCCATCCTCTCCTTAATGTTATCATTTCCTCACTTTTCCCTAACCACCTCAGTTTTCTTCCTTACCTGATCCTCTCTTCCCCTTTTACCTTTCTCTTTCTGACCAAGTTTCCCGAATCTTCTCCTTTCCTCCTTGCCCTCATTTTACTCTCCTGTCCTCCTCAAACCTCCGGCAGAGATAACAACTGACTGTCTCACATTGGTCAAACGCAGCGCACGCTCTTCTCCTCCTCTTTCCCTCCTTCCACCTCTTGTTATCAAGTCTCCGCCACGAAGTCTCACTTTAATGAAGTTCCCCTGCCGATCACGCTGCCAGATCTAAAGGCGGTGTTCGGTGGGAGACCACATCTGGGGAGTAGCTGAGGGCATGAAAAGGAAAAGCAGCTGTAATCTGGTTCTAAGAAATGTTATCTAGAATCCGTTCTAATCTGGAATCATTTAGCAGATGACATCTGATTAAAGTAACTTGTAGATTTGCTGAAATATAACTTTTAATTAATTTTTTTTTTAACAATTACCGGGGGGGGAGGGGGGGTTCCAGTATATTTATTTATATATTATTTAAATTAAACTTTATTTAAGAAATAAGAAGAGACATACTTCATAATAAGAAATTTTTGGATATGTGAGTTTTGTTTTTAAAGTAAAATGACGTGTCCTCTCCTGTGAAAGAAGCACCAGCTTTTAAGATTAGTCTTAAAACTTTGTGATAAAGCTTATAGTTAGAGTTGGATCTGTCATCCGCTCTCAGTGCATTTATGCCACCCCTGAAAGTCTATCTGAACTCACTGTGTTGGTTAGAGTGGCAGAGAAAGTGCAGAGCAGCAGTCAATCAAAGATTAGGTGGCGGTGGATGAAAGCATAAAACTCTTCACCCACCAGACTGGGGCTCGTGTTACATGTGAGATTAGACTATTGGACTTAATGTTTTCAGTACAAAAAAATTAAGATCATTTGCATTAAAAATAAGCCCTTTAAATTATGATATTGTTAGAACAAAACCTACATTATCAGGTTATTCACTTACTGCATGTCTTAAGCTCTGAGAGTGACGTCTCCTACACTATAAGGTGCCTTGAGCTGACTCCTGTTATATATAAATAAATGTATAAATAAAACTGAATTGAGTCTACAGAAAACCAAACGCTTCTACTTTGAGACCGGTTGTTTTAAGATGCAGAGGCATCACGTGGTCCGGTTTTGCATTAGATTGTTTTAAAGAGCAAAAACTGAGGCCTCGTCTACTCTGTTTTTAACTTTCTAATTACATTTTCACGTTTCCTGTTCTGCACTTGAACAGAGGTGCCGTGGAAAGAATAGTCTTCCCTTGTGTTTGAGTAGCTTCTTTTTCAAATAACGCACAGCTGCTTACAGCAAAGTAAAACTAAACCAGAATTAAAAGGGACTCTCCAGTGGAGCTTTTAAGCTGATACGTAAACAGAGTTAAACCCGTGATCGTACACGAGTGGCTTCCCCTTTGACCTCACGCTGACAATCCCTGCGCTTCGTGTAGACAGCCTTGATTTATTTACGTGACAAAATGAATTATACAAATTGCATTTCACTTAAAGGGTTTTTGGAAGAATCTGATCCGTTTCGAATTCAGCTATCCAGACGTCAGGATGAAGACAGCCCACTTCAGCTTCCTCCTCCCAGATTATGGCTTCACCACAACTTGCACTGTGGCTTCTTTCCAAGAGGAAAAGGTCACGAATCTTTAAAGGGGAGGTCATCCGGTATATTATTTCAGGCTGTGAAGTCTGCGCTGATCCTCTCTGTTTGAGATTCAGCAGCGCGTCTCGCTGTTTTCAAGGGCTGCGTCAGCCTAGACAACTTCAACAATATTATCATAAAGACCTGTCAAAGCAGAGAGGGAGGTGAAACAAACATTTCATTCAGTCGCTCCACTGTGAAGAGCAGACATGATAAAACATCAGCACATCTGAAAGTCCACATCCTCGGTGTCCTTTTCCTCACCAAGTGTTGAAAAGCCAATTATAAGTTGTTGTTTCCCGAGTCTGTTCCTGTACCGGTGCTTTTTACTAATGCGTTTACTCTGAAGAGGAAAAAAACATAAAAAAAAAAATGATTAAAGGATATTCCTTAGATGGTGTTCCGGTTGGCCTTTCTCTGTTCTGTATGTGTCTGAGTGCAGAGGGGAACTTTGATGTGGGTCTAACTGCACCACCAGCACCGCAGGACCCTCAAAGGGCCAAGCACACAGCTGGAGGGAGTCCCTGAAAATACAGACTCATCACTAGAGCGTCGCTTCTGAGGAATTTAATATAAAAATGTGTTTTGCGTATAGATTTTTAATATGCATGTGAATAGATCAGAACCAGACCAACGTAAATAACAAATAAGATCCATGTTGATGAGCAAATGTTGTCAATCTTTGTGCTAAGTCGACGTCTCCTGGATGGCGTAGGGAGGATGGGGGATCTTTGCTACAGTATTTCCTTAGCACGCTTCCATGTTTGACATAAGATCCAAAAGGTCAAAATTTCCCTGAAATTCTCCTCCAGTTAGCGTATGTTCAACTGTGCTAACGCAGCTGGAAAAAAATGAAGGGAGACAATCCTCATTTTGCTCGTAGTAAAGATAAACAAGAGTTTACAGAAAACTCAAATCATTTTCATTATATTTTTACCTGTTTTTGACACTTTCTGTCACTAACACGTAAAACTAAAGTTGTTTGATGATATGTTTTTGTTACCTGTATAAAGCTCAGACAGCAACTTTATGTACAACTTCATGTACATCTGCACCATGATTGCATCACAGGGATGACAAGGAAAAAAAGTGATGTGTGTAAGCAGGCTGTGAAATCTCTTTCTTATTGCTTTCCACGCCCACTGCAACGCCAGGCTGCAGCACATGAAACATTAACTTATTCGACAGTAATATGCATTAAGCTGCCTATCAGATTTAATTGCTCATTAACCGAAGGTCTCACAATGACATGTCGGATCATTCCAGCCCACGTTAACCTCACTGTAACCAATAGATTCTTCTGTCAGTTAGTGAGCACCTCTCTTCTGTTTTGAGGTTTATCACATGGTTTATAGTCTTTAGTGAGTACGTTTATATATTTTTCCCCAATAAAATTGAAGTTAATGTACAAAAAGGAAAAAGAAAAACAGGGAAATCAGTGCAACTTGACAGGGTAATTTTGAGCTGCATCTCCTGCTCAAAGACAATGTTTATCTGCTTTCCTTCTGTCCTGTTTCAAATTATGCAGTCTTCGCATATTCTTTACTGTAGATGCATTTTTTTTTCCCCGTTGACATCTAAAACATGTTACTTTCAAAGGGAGTGAAATCTTTTGATAAATTATCTCCAGGATTGATGTGTCAAACAATACATGGCAGCAGTGACTGCTTTGCGCCACAGATGTCACCAAAATCAAAGGAACGTGAATGCTGAGATTACAGCTTTAAAAATCACCATCGGCCGGTCTGCTTTCATCCCCTCACACATGACTCACATCAGACCAGAGCTGACGTTATCGGCCGCTCTGGCGTCCTCGGGCTGCTCTGATCCCCTGAGAGCTGCTCCATTAACAGTGACGGCCTTGTCTCAAAACCAGCACAAATGGTCAACAAACACCGCAGTCAACGGTTTTGAACTCGCTATCTAACAACAAGCGCCCGACATCATGTAATGTGGCGGCTGAGCAGAGTTTCAGCACTTATTGAATCAAACTAATGTTGCGGCTGACATGTTCAAAGGAAACCTCTCTATTTTCCAGGTAGTGGCTGCCAGCCCACTGAATGACCGAAACAGAACAAAGGGTAGTGGAAAGATGTGTGAGGTTTGCTATGTGCACATACTTCCCAGGAAATCATCTGAAGCCGCAGTTATCTGCATCAAACCAGGCTTTGAGTTCTTGATACTAAAAACTCGAGCAGTGATTGAAAATGGACATTCTCCCACAAGATAAGATTTTAGCCCAAGCTCAGCCATGGACAAGAAATTCCCAGACCTCAAGGGCAGGAGGTCAGCAGGCTTCTTTCAGATGGATTTCATTGCTGCTTCCGCCCAGTGGCCCAACCCAGTATCTCGGCAAAGCGTGTAATAGAGCTGCTAGAGTAACTAGCAGTACCACCAGGGGTATGATTTCTGTTTATTTAAAGCCAACAAGCTAGATGGCTGATGTGTGTGTGTAAATTTGGCCTCCATACATCCATCGTGTCGTCTTTCGTTTTTGTAATGTAGTATCGTTTAAATGGCCGATAATAATTTAGAGTTGGTAGAAAGTTGTTTGCTGAAAAAACTGCCGGTACTGCAAGTTACTGCAAGTTCAGCATGCGTGCACATCTGACGCCTGCGAGAGGCAAAGCGGGAAATGGGCACGGTGGATAGGCGGCTCTGTTACACGCTTTGATGATACCGGGTTGAGTGGCCACTGTACAAGAAGCAAAAATGGGGTATGATGCACTCCAGAGGTGACGGCCATGAAACTCGAAAGCTAAAGATAATGCTTAAGTGAGGAGAAGTAAAGCCCAAAATCAAATTCTGTAAAAAAAACTTCCTTCTTGCCTTTAGGGTTATTTATTCATGTGGCTCATTTTGGTGCAAGTTGCTGAGTTTTGGAATATGTAGCAGTGCGAATGGCTTCCTTTTCTTGATTATAATGAAACTGCACGGCACTGTGGTTTTCAAAGCACCAGAAGAATATTTGTGAGAAACTCTAACCCGTTTCATTTAGGAATGTTTTTTTTTTGTTGTTTTCTACTGATGACACCAACCATCCAATGGAAGTTATGGTGGGGGCTCCATCAGTGTTCCTATCAGGGAGTGTATTAGCCTCTTATCGAGGGCAGGACACCGACATTAAACTAATCAAAATAAGGTTTGTTGGGGTTTTCTTTGTTTAAGTGTTGTTTTGTTTAGTTTTTTTGCTATTCTGCTAAGGTTAAAAAAATTGGGGATCACCATAATACAAGTTCCATTATATTCAAGGGAAACGCTGCTGTTTAAACTGGGCGACTCGCACCAAAATAATCTTGATGGATAACTTGATTTATACCAGACTGAAAGCTGGTGGCTTATGGGAGTGTGGTGTGCGAATGTAAACAGGATACAGCGCTGACTCTAATTCTATACAAACACTCACTTAGCGCATGCCTCTCCCTGCAGTGTACACACACCTGTGACACGAGCCCATTGGCTGTCAGGCGGGCTCTCCGAGGGAGTCAAAGAAACTCGGATGATTAAATGGCTCCCCAGGTGAATTATTTACCAGCTTGATAGTGTTAAAGGCTTGAAACTCAACATGAGTGATGAAAGAAAGCGGATAAACTGAACGCGTGCTTCCTCCTCGCCCGTCACCGCCACCTTCCGCACACAGACACCAACTCAAGTTAAACATGTGCGTAGGTGTTGGGCTACAGATCTGATGTCTGAGGCACTTAAAACATAAACACGTGAGCTAGTGTTTCCTATCCATCATGCCATAAACACAGACAGATGAAAGGAGGAGGGGATATGATTCATTGACAGTCTGTTAATGACTCTCCACACCTTCACGAGCCGTGGTGTTAGACTTGTTTCTCCCTGGAGTAAGGATAACGGCCCCAGAGCACCATATCTTTTGACTTTGACAAATTTGCTGAAGTGGGCTAATGATTAAATATTTTTATCTGACTGTTACTCAGATAGTTTCTTTATTAAAGTATCTTATCCAACACTGTCCGTTAGCTGCTTTCTGCCACCAGCAGTTGGTTTCAGTTCATTAGTAGCAAACACGAACAGTTCACAGCAGTTTAGAGAAGTTGTTAAATCCACTCTTTTATTAGCCAGATGGAAGCCACATTTTTTTTTAAACTTGTTACACTCTTCTTCCCCTCTTTAGCGTAACACTGCATCAGCTCTAACTGGTTTCTATGGGGGAGTAGATATTTCATTTCCCCCAACCAGTCACTAGAGACCAACAGATCTGCCTTATTCAACAAGGATGTACAGCAATGCCATCATACTGGCTCATGTTTTAAGAGTGGAATAATAACTTTGTTTATAATAACTCTATTTTTATAGCACTGCTTCGCAGTCTTAATAAATTTATTGGACGGCCACCCAGTGTAAGGTTCATGCCACAGCTGCCCTAAGTTAGCAGTATTGATAATTACCAAAATCATTTTTTTATGTTTCTGTAATGCTTAATCCACCGGTATGTGCAAGCTTCTTATTTAAAATGATATTTTTAATGCCGAAAAATTCATTTCAGTGGTTGAATTGTTGAATTTCTGATTTCTCAAAGAAGTCCACTGTGCCGGCTCAAATTTGGGTATAAAAATGTGAATTCAATTTATTTGCCTAATAGATAACAATCTAATTTTTTTAGTTTTAAACAGGTTTTTGACATATTATTTGTGCTTCTTTGTTTCTATGACAGGTGGTCTAATAGATTTGTTAAGCACTGTACATTACGTGTAGATACGCCAACATATGGTCTTACATTCACGCCTACGTACATACAAGCATGCATTTTGTGTGAGCTATAGCCAAATATATTGGGTGATTGATTAAGGAAAAGTTAACCAATAAAAAGAAGTTTTCAGCAGCCTTTTAAAACAAGCAAACCTGATGGACTAAAGAAGGCAGTTCCAAAGTTTAGACACTGCAGCCTCAAAAGCACCTCAACTTATTCACACAAGATCTCAGCAGACTTGTTATTTGTGTCTGGCCATGTCAGGCTTTATCTGTGATAAACAGCATTTTAAAATGAATTCTGAATTTCACTGGAAGCCCATGAAGGGCAGCAAGGATGGGGTGACGTGCGAGCACTGGCTAAAGTTTGTTAGAGAAAATATAAGCGTGTACTACAAGTTCCAGGTTACTGGCAAACAGTAAAAGTTTTAATGTTTACAATCTTTCTTAGATGAAAGAAACGAGACTGGATGAGATTAAAGTGTTCAGATTCAAAATTCAAATGCTGGTCCAAAGTAATACCAAGATTCTTAGCAGATGATTTGAAACTGTTCGAGACGAGGCCGGTGTAATGACTGACCTTCAGGGCCAAACATAAGAAGCTCAGTTTGGCCACGGCTGTGGTGAAGGAAGCATCCAGGTTTTGGCGTACACGTGATAGAAGAGAACCACAGTGTAGTCCACTGATGCTTCTACAGATGTTAAAAACATGAATTTAAAGCATTCTGTCAAAACAAAGAGGCTTCCTGAAAAAAAAACAACTCCATAAACTCTTGTGAAGCAAATATTGGAAAACAGCCGGTGTCAGAGACTGCCATTAAAGTTTAGAGGAAGCGGGCTTCTCACATTGAATCAAAGACCACTGACATTCTTTTTTAAATAGGTAAGCAGTTGACAGCTGACTCTATAGACATTTTCAGGCATGCACTGCACCCATGAACTTTGTCCAGTGGCGCACATGTGAGAACAGAGCAGTTTACTGACCAGTGAATTCACTGCTAGAGAGTGGGCCTGACGTGTCCTGCTTTCTGCATACTCCTTCCACCTGGCACCCTCACCTAAACCTAAACCAGTATTTCCAGTAAGAAGAGCGTGTCCGAAGTGGATTTCGATGATGGTGATTGATGGATTGAGCCACCTTCAGCCAATGAAGCCCTGATTTTTATGAGTGTAATAGATGTGTAACAAAGGCACTGATCTTTAAGTTTAGGCACATCACTCAGTTTACAGCTCAAACAGCTCATCTACCTCTAATATTGTTCACTAGATTGATTTCAGTTTTGTATATGCTTTCCTTCTTCCTGGCATGAAGCACATTTTTACTAATTTGGGGGCTAGTCTACACCTTAGTGAATCCAACTTCATTATCACAAATTTGTTGCTTTAGCGACCTTCTGTGACCTTCTCTAACTCCTGTTTGTGCTCCACCATCTTGTTTTTATTCAAGCAGAACTACTTTAAAAGAACAACAAATAATAGCTGCAATGAAAACTGTTTACACTGTGGCCTGTGGATTACCCACTGTGATGTTCCAAGAAACAGCATCCATGCTGGATGATTCCAGATCTTGAGATTTATGTCCAGTGCCAGTGCAAAAATTAATAGCCTCCATATGTACTGTTGTTATGGATAAAGTAAAGCTGTGGAGGTCTGGAGTAATACACAGCATGCATCCAAGATCTTCTCTAACCTTTGCCAGAGCTTTCATTTCCTAACCTTAACTTTTTTTGTGAGCTATCAATTTAATAATTGATTTAATGTCCATGCAGCTCATCCTCACTGTGCATCAGCAGTGAAGCCGACTCAATTCCACAACAACATTCTGTTACGATAAAGTTCAGACACAGTGTAACATAAAGGGTCTGAACCCTCTGCTGGCTCGTTTTCCCTGAAGAGACTTCGAACAGCAAACGCCCACTCCAATCTGCATCTGTGGTTCCTGGTTCACATTGAGGCGGCTGTTTAATGAGAAGCATTCCTGCCTGAGAGAGAGAGAGAGAGCGAGAGAGTGAGAGAGAGAGGGAGGGAGAGAGAGAGGAAAAGATGGCCCATCTGCAAGTCCTTTAATTTTCAAGATTTGTACCTTTGATTTTGGCTTCCCCTCAATTGCCCCACTCCAATGACACCAGGTTGCCTGTGTGTGTTTATATGTGTGTGTGTGCATCTGAGGGGGTGGGGTGGGGGGGATTCACACATGTGGTTTTGGGTAGCCTTCAGGGGCAGCCACATGTTGCTGGAGTTGCTATCTGCTTGGCAAAGGTGAATGAAATGTGATAGTTGCCTCTTCTTTTTTTTTTCTGCTTCTGTCCCAAAGCGAGGAATGCAGACACTTTGGTTGGAGGGGGTCTGTCATTACTCCCGGAGACAGAAATGTAACATTGCCCTTACTGATGTCAGTGACATCTGGCTCCTGTGTGTCATACTGAATGGTGGCAGATAATTTGATCCAGTGCAGAGCACATGACATTAAAATGACTCATATACCTATTTTGAGTCTTTTAAACTTCAGTGGTTGAAAAAAGATAAACAGGTGAAACTAATATGAGGCGTGCTACTCCAAATGCTTAATTCTGCCCTTAACACTAAATAAATCAGGGGCGTCTGCTTGTTACAACACTTCATCTGACTGTTTTTATGGCTGCACCAGATTTCTCATGCTGCATTTTATGTGCAGCTCCTCTAATTCAGCCTGACATATGTGGTATCTTTGAGAACTTGGGCGTCTCCACTAGAATTTAAGTTTAACTTCTGGGGGTTTGAACAATGCTCGGCCACATACCATGAATCTGCAGCAGTTCAGGGGTTCAAGAGGTTAGCTTCAAAGGGCATAATCGATTTAAACTAATGCAGGCTCACAAAAATGACCTTTTGTGCCAGTTATGTAGTGGTCGGGATAAGAAATATATTTGGAAACGCTAAATATCTTACAGATGCACTATAATAATATTAGTTTGTAGCATCATTTGAGTTTCTGAGCTAAAAGGCTTAACATGACTTTAGCTTGTGTTGCAGTATCCACCACTTTAAGTCATCCACCAGTCTTAAACAGGGAGACTATTAGACTAAACCTATATTTCCTGTCCAAGGCTGCTCCATTCAGCTGTGGTCTGTGAAAGGTTTATCCATTTATTATATTTTCATGTCAGAGAAACTCGAAGCTCAGTCCGTTTTCTATGTTTTGGGAAAAAAAGAAATATATTCTAAATGTAGGTGCAAGGAAAATGCATCAGTACCGTCACTTGGCTGCTCTGCATAGACGTAACATAAAATTACTATTAAAAGAAAACAATCAGTTTTTGATGCTGGATGACGAAGCTTAACCTCAGGGGTCTTTAAGGACAGCCTCTCTGCAGTTTTGCTATTGCATGATGTTCAACATCAGAAATCGGTTACTCGCACAGATCTGTAAATCTTCAAATTGCTTTGAAGGTCAGCACTGAACAATTAGTGTGATTTTTTTTTTTTCATGTTATAAATTGCTCGTGCTATTTCAAAACCATCCCGACTCAAGTTTTTGCAGCAACTTCAAACCACGTCTTGCAGCATTTATCTCCAAATATAAAGTCCTTAAAGTGCCTAAAGGACAGAACATATTGTACTTGTCAAACGATCCACTGAGATGCCAACTCAGCAGACTCCATCCACTCATGAGGGCAATTCAGTTCAAACGAGGGCTCTTTGAAACGACAAAGTCATGAATAAACTTCCATTCTTAGTTGCATGTCTGATAAATTCACATCAATAAACTCAAACTGGCATTGTGGGGTTTGTTTGTAGTTGCAGTGCAGCAGGGACAGTATATGAGTCTACCTGCCTAAAATGTCTTTAAAAAAACATCTGGACTCATTTGTTTAGCACCTGCCTAAAGAAAAAAGAGCCTCAGGACAGATCACTCTTGGACCCTGAGACACATCTGGAGTATTTGGCAGCCAAAAGGATTTTTTGCAGCCTGGTTCCATGTAAACTTTTCACTTTGTCTCAGTTTTGTTTATCACGTTTAGGATATTATAAATTGAGCTGCAGGGTGTGGGCTTTAAATTTCTAATATAAACTTGTTTGGCAGTGAGGATGTGCCAGTAAATGGAGTTTTACTGTATGTGTAACTTCTCTGTAGATCAGATGACTGTGGGTAATGTGAAAGAGGCAAACCACAGATAATTGTCACCTGACTGTACAATTCCCTTTTCAGTTTCTGTTTCTCTCTCTTCTCTCATCAGTGTCACTGCCAGCGTCAGCAAACACACATTATCAGTCTAAAAAAAGCGCTAATAAACTCATTGTAAGGTGCTTTCCATTGTCAGCTCGAAGTGGCCCCACAGAGCCACATGTTAAAATAAATGTGTGGTGCAAGAAGCTGGTCTGGTCTGCTAAGGTGGTTTTGTTGGTTTATTTTTTAAATAGCTGTTTGAAAGTTCTGAAGCTTATGTATTATTAAAACGTGTCTATTTTATCTTTTTCATCAGTCAGTTGTAATAAAAGTCAGTCTAAGGTAAAGCTCGTACTATCAAGTGCTTATGTCTACAGCCACTTTCTACAGCTCATCCTGCTCTTAAAAAACAAGATGACCATAATACCAAACTTGCAGTGTTCCAACAATAGTCCACAAACCAATGGATGACCTCATGGTGGCTACGGCCGTCTTTTATCTACAGTCTCTGGAGACTCTGGTTGAGACCTAAACAGACAAATGAGAAGCTGCACTTGTTAGGTGACCAAAAACTTAAATGAATACTTCTGTAGCTTTGTGTTAACTAGGCAGTTGCTGACATGTTCATGAGGTGGTGGCTGTGCTGTACTCAAAAAAAAAAAAAGATTATTGCATGTTTAAATATGACAATGGTTATTTTCTATTTTCCAGGAACTAGTAATTACCTAATTTTAGATTTGCTAAAATAATAAGTGGAGTACTATGTGGTAGCCTTTTGAAAAGTGATTTTAGCATTTGCAAAAAAATCGTGACTCATCAGGGTTGAGGTCAACAATATACTTGATTGCAGCCTTGTAAAATCTTTTATTTCTTTTTTTCTTTTTTGGAGGAAACACCTTCCCTCCCAACCTCCAAAAGACAATCTCTCTTTCCATGTGCATTTGTCATGAATATTTACCAGAAAGCTGCTTTGTCCAAACACTGAGTAGTAATAATTTTAACAGTCTTTGGATCAGTGTTTGGTGCTTACTGCATGGTTAGGCAGCCAGCAGCATGAGACTTCTGTGGGTCAGAAGCCTCAGAGCTGTGGAACAGATGCACACGATTAACTCAGGCTACTTCAGATTAGTCATCTTTTGAAGTTCAAGTTCCTTTTTTGTGACATTTTCTTTTGGAGATCAGTGATGCCTTGTAACACAAGACAGAGGGGAGGGCTGTGTGAGCCGGGAAGGAGGGAGCAGGGGGCAGCATGGGGGTCTTTTTGGGTGGTCCGCCCCAGAATGAGGAATGCTGAAAGTTTGTCTTTGAGCTCGTACAGATTGCTCTGTCACTCAGTATCTGATCTGGCCCTCCAAAGCTCACCACCTGCAAACATGCCCATTGACCCTTTAGCTTGCACAAAAATGCATTTGGGTAAGAAATGCCAGGGCTCGGCTTTACTTCACATTCTAATCAAATGTATTAGTATTCTATAGTATTCCATTATTATATAAGAAATTCTTGGCAAAATAGGTCAGATGAAGATTCAGTAGAAGATAAAAAGGTTTCAGAGCTCGTTCCAAACTACCGGCAGAGACTTTTATTTAACCTTTATTTATCTTTATTATTTTTTTACATAAGGACATGATTGTTGTTGTTAGTTTAGGATTTTGGATCTCAAAGTGAGAGTTTGATCACTTTTAGACAATTATTTATGAATTCTACATCAAACCACATTTATTATTATGACTTTTAAAATAAAATAAAGCTTTAAAAACTCTTTACACTAAATAAATCTTTTACTTTCCCGCTCTTTAACAGCACCAAAGGCATCAATACATGTCCTTGAAATACGGTATGATGACAGGTTTAATGCTGGTTCTGACCGCTGTTTGGTATGCTGACCCTTCATGGTGTGTTTCCACAGCCCTGTGTTGACGCAGCCAAGACATGGAGACCTTTAGTTGACTTTATCAGACGTACACACTTAAACTTCACAAAAATCCAATTGGCTCACTTGAGTTCATGTCAGTTGCAGCAGAAGACAACAACTTTCTTCAGTGGGCTCCACGAACGCATGTCATGAACTTCTGCATTTAGATAATTTCATCCACTAGGCCTCCAGAAATCTAGGACATTAAAGTCTTTGAACTTTAAGGAGTTCTTTGTTAATGAAAGGGTCTTTGTATAATGTGAAAGGGACTTTTTTCAGTGGTAAATGCACAAATAATTTTTACCTGACTGCAGTCTCCCTCAGCTACTGTTTAAACTCTTTTATCATCGTTCAGCTGACGACAGCTTCCACCCAGTCACCTGTATTTCCACCTTCTTCCTATGCACCCCAACAATCGAATTTCTTATTTCTAAAGACCACAAGAATATATATTAGCAGGTAAGTGAGTGTCTCACTCTGTTTGTTGCATGCAGTGCACACCTACCCTCAGAGGAAATCAATTGTGGTGAGGGTTCTGAATGATGAATGTGCCCATGGTGATAACGTCCAGCTGTCGAGCCTCATTGTTGTTATCGCTTTGTTTTGAAACTGAATGTGTTGAGCGAGGCATGCGTCACACCGACCATAACACTTACCCTGATTCATCCTAGAGAACATAATTTCATGTTGTATTCTCTAAGAATCAAATATTTATATAATATTATATATCAAGGTAACCGAGAGCTGTGTTTTTTTTTTTTGAGGTTCTAAAATGTTTAGTACATTTTGTACTCTCCCTGACTAACTTAAGTTCTTAATAGTATAATGAACATAGATGTTAAGAATATTCAAATAAACACTGAGGAGAATGTCTGATGAACAGACAAGGAGTCTGAGTTTGCATTCTTAATTTCCAAGGCATGCATGCGAGCAACTAAAGCAGCTTGGCAGTGAGAAACCCTCAATGTTGACTGAGACGATATACATTTGAAAAATGGAAACCAAATGTAAGTAAATGATGAGTTACTTGGCTTAGTGTACAAACATATGTGTCAGAGCACTGCATAAATGCATTCTCTCTCCTGCTCTTTGCAGCAAACTGCACACAACAACAACAAAAAGAAATAGAATTAAGCGATAAACAGTTCTTTTCTTTATCTGCACAATATACTGACTACGCTTCGTGAAATTAAAGGGTAAAAAAAACACATGAAAATAATAGCACCAGTTCTATAGAAAGCACACAGTAAGTCCCCTGTAAGTCGCTGTAAATATAAAAATGTTGGTGGCTTTAGAGTGATAATTGTTTGGGTTAAGAGAGCTGAAATAGTCATTTGAAAATCCTAATAAATGTGCATTTCCTTTATTTAAGAAAGAGGCCAAAAAAGAATGGAAATCTAGATGAAACAAACTTTGCATTTTTTAGAAATACATGCTGTACTTTACTAAATTCTGCAGCTGCACTGTGGCTCTCTTTGAAAAGTGCTCATCGCGGGCGCTCTGACAGATTATGAGACAAGTGTTTGAGATAGTTTAGATATTGTCCAGCATTTTCCTCGGTCACTCCTCCAATCTGTTTCCAACCTGCTGGCAAGACCAGACTAAATGGCCCTGCCAAGAGATGTTGTCAGCGATGTGTTTGAAAAGCCATTGCCTCGCAACTCATCAGTAATGAAGTGTTTGGAACAGTGTGAGCTGGAGAGCAGTGAAGGAGTGAAATGGCTTCAGCCCCGGTGACAAATCCTCTGCAAGTTTCTAATGGCAGAAAGAGTCATGCAGCTCTTTGGCCCCATCATTAATAAAGTCCAGGGCTCACGTACACTTTCCTCAGTCGGGATCTTCTAACTGACTTTTAATCTTTGCTCAGTGGTGACGGGGAGCGAATTCCATCTGGCCTCTGTGAGTGGGCAGCGTTTAGGTCCTGAGGTTAACCCCAAGAAGTTTCAGTATGTTAGATTCCATCAGGAGCAAAACTCTGAATGTTTTCACCTTCAAATATAAAAAATTTTCCTCCTGATCTCTGACTAAAAAGATGCTGGTATACTTTTATAGGGTCATACATTATAGAGCTTATGTTTTACTATAAAAAGTACTATGTTCTATTCAGTTCATTTTGATCCACTGCATGTATGAAACTTTGATTGTGTTGTAACCAGCATCTGTTCTTGGATGTAAAGTCCACCTTGATCTTTCTTCTTGTTGATGACCTTTGCATTAGCCACAGGTCACGCAGGTTAAGCCACCTCGGTGGAAGGTTCGGATATTATGCAGCAATATCTCTTGGTCATGGTAAGAGTGAGATTGTGGTTATTAGTCCATCAACTGGAGTGGGATTTGAGGGTGTGACACTTTTCATCACTGAACAATTCACACTGATCTCTTTATTCAGCTACTTTTGCAAGTGCTTGATTGCCTCTGGCTAAAACCATGAAAGGGATGTGTTTTGGCTCCAATATGACCAAGTAAATATTGATATGGTTTATGAGAGAAACACTGCACCTTTTGAATAACATTTCCAAACATTGTAATGGCACATAGCTAGAATAATGAACTCCATTCCCAAACACGCTCTCTCTTTTTAGGCTTATGATGCATATTTAATGGGCGAATTTAAACCAGAAACCCATTACCAGCTTCAAGTTTGAATTACTAGGAATGCACATTTGCAGAAGAATAATGCAATTGTTCTTACAGAGGTGTTGTGATGATAACACCTCTTAAGGAATAGATACATTCAGTCTTCAGACATTAAAAAAAAATACCTTTGATAGCAACAATTCGCAGTACTTGTTTTCAGTATGACTTCATCAGTCTCTCACATCATTATGGAGGAATTTTGCACCAGTCTTCTTTACAACTTTGCTTCAGTTCATTGAGGTTTGTGAGCATTTCTTTATGCATAACTCTCTTAAGGTTCGGCCACAACAATTAAATTGAGTCGAGAAGCCTTAAACCTTCATTCTAATAGGCAGCAGGGGGCAATTCCACTGGTTTCAAAACGAAGTATGGTTGTAGAAAAAAATGAGAAACTTACCCTGCAAGCTACAGAAGTCTGGCAAACTCAAGTCTTTCCGCAGCTATAGACTGTATATAAAAGTATTTAAAAAAAATGAAGTTAATACAGAAGTACCTTAAATCTGCATGCTCCATGATGGTCCAATCCAATCCAATTTTTTTTTTAAAGCATATTTAAAACAACAAAGTTGACCAAAGTGCTGGACATTAAAGAAAGGATAACACAATAAAATAAATAGACTAGTTTATGGAAGAGTAGCTGGTCAGCAGATCCTAAAATAATACTAAAACGCACAGGAAGCCAGTGAAGGAAGGCCAGAACAGGCCATCCGTTCATCAGGGTGGAGCTCCACTGTTTGTAAAATGATGATTATATAGAGATTTATTACCTTAAGGTCTTAATTGCTAGTTTGAAGGCTTAGTAAGTACAACATGTTGTTTATTTCGTGTTGTGGCATGAAAGAGGTGATAAAGCAGGGCATGCTTTGCATGAGTTACAGTGTCCTCACATTCTCGGATCCATGCCTCATTCGTGGCATCTGATTTAAAAAAACAAAACAAGATGGCATAAAACAAATTGCAACATGATGGTGCCACAGATGGTGGTACAGTCCACAGATTTGGGGATTGTTTGGAAGAACAAGTGAGGCTGATTTAACCGTTTAAATAAATGTTATAGTTTTCTGTACACCCTTTTAGCTAATATGTTAGAATTTGTAAGTTAGAAAGTAAGCACCTTATGAACCAGTTTGTCACTTTTCATAAGCAATCAAATCCACTTTTTTTTTCATCTCACCAAGTCTGTAGTGCATTCAAGATAAATCAAGGTAGCGTCTTAAATCTTTAGCTAAAAACAAAGCTAATTGCAAAAATGAATTGTTTTATTACAACCTAGAAAGCACAATGTTGCTCTTATCAATGAGAGACCTGCAAAGCATCATTAACCATTTCTAAAGCTGCTACTGCTGTTTGTATAATATGACTTGAGTGGTATTGCTGAATGTTAAGGTACTCACAGGAAAATCAGAACCATCGTGTGCCTCAGACAAGCCATTAAAAAACTGTGTGAATGCAGTTTGATCCAGCTCACAAGTGTGGCTTATATTCATGTCCTCACACACACACCTACTGCTTCGGCTTCATATCCAGAGTTCAATAACACACACAAAATGAAGCCTCATAGGCACACAGTTACACATAAAAGAACGGGGATTATCTGTTCGGTTGACTTAGCCCTTGAAGTTATGCAAACAAGATGGCGTGGAGCGGAAAAATCTGGTTAATCGGACATCATTGAATCTATTTCTTTAACCCAGAAGAGCGAGATCTGCGAGGCTTTAAGTCCTAATGTGCTGCAGCTTGATCCCCTCAGCTTCCACGGCTTCATTCCATCTTTCAATCACAAGATTATAACAGATTTTTAATAAGATACAGACTCCACATTCCCTGACACTGTAAAGGCCTGCAGGCATCCGAATCATATTGTTCACATTCATCTTGAAACAATCTGAAGATGACAAAAGTCTGTGACACACACATACACACACTGTTCCCATCAGCCACTGCCTCAGAGGAGAGCGAAGTGAACATCTGCACATTGTTCACTGGTAACCGTGAACCATGAGGAGCAAAAGAAAGGGCACCCCAAAGAAAATCTGGGGTTCGACTTTTGGAAACTTTGGAACAGACGATTAGTAAGATTTCCAGTACAGTTTATTTTAAAATTCATTTTCCAAATATTGGTTAACAAGCCAAAATCCAGTTCCAGTAATAGAGATTAACTGTGGTCAGTGGGTATTTTCCAAGTCTTTTTAAGTATGGAATTCCTTCTTTGTATTTCCCTTGAAATTGGTTCCTTGCTGACGCGGTGCAAAAGAATAAATCCTTGTAGTGCAGCGCTGAAACAAAACACACAAAATAAACCTGCGCGTAACTTTCAGGAGAAAGATCTTGAAAGAGCTTGTCCAATCATCAAGTGCCATCTGAAGCCCTCTCTGCTTCATTTCTGGCATCAGACTAGAGCGATATTGTTAAGTGTGCAGCAGTGTGAATGTACAGCAGCGTTTGAACTTTGACCTCACATATTTCCATCACTTTTTAAGCATCCAACCAGTGCAACCAAGCGCAAACCTTCAAAGACGCTCATGAAAATCATGTTGCACAGTGTGCCACTGCCTAATTGAGGGTGTAGTCCACATGAAGATATTTGACTCATGTTAGCAACAGTTCTTTTGCTAGCAAATACAAAGACTCAAAGGGACTGTTAATGGTTAAGTTCAAGTTCATACTTTAGTGTTTACTACGTGTTGATACTTTGATCGTTGTGGGTGTGTCATGTTGTTTCCAATGAACCCGATCCAGAGTTTTATACCGCAGTGGATTTCATAAAAGCATCATGCTAGATAAGCAGATGTTTTCTTGCCAGAAAGATTTCTGCAGGGAAAAGAAATTCATCAAAATCTAGCTACATTCTCCTAAAATCTTCTATCTGTGTGATCAAGTTTCACCAGTCTCTATGATTGTGTGGGCAATTTTTTTTTTTAAATACTCTTTGTACTCTTTGCCTTTGTGTGATCATGCAGTGTTTTACATTAATTACTTCTAAACATAAACTGTATATAAAAGATGGCTGCAGCCTCATGCTTGTGGCATATCATTTACAAGTAACATACTAATAAAATTATAAGATTTCAGCCACCAAAACTGGACCACAGACTTGTTAGGTGGTCTCTTAGTACAATTAATCAAAATCCATATTATTTTTCAGATTATACATTATGAATGCTTCAAAAAGCACATGTTTATTTCTACTGTAGAGTTGGGCATTTTAAAATATGGGGAGTGACTCACTTGTGGAGCCACGCTCAAGTGGCCATTAAAGAACTGCAGTTTTTAGCACGTCTGCGTTGGCTTCAGTTTTGAGCTCCGTAGGTTACCACTTCATTCTGAACCATTTTGAGTGGCGCGATTTTTGCTGTGAAGGCCTAAAAGCTGTAAATACACTCATATGAAAATAGTTTGTTTAGAGTTTTATGCAAGAATCCAATTACAAACACAGCCTGATTTCTTTTAACTTTTAAAATTTATGCAAATACCTTGTGGTAAGGCTTTGTGCCTTCTCTGAGACAAAGACAAAAGGCTCAGTCTCGGTTTTTAATCTTGTGCTGGACAAACACGGGCTCTGTAACGACCTAACGATGAAGTGTTTAAAGATGTTTTCTAGACCACTGAAGCAGAATGTCAGTGCTCTCTGACTGACATCACATGTTCAAATAGACACACAGCTGTGGATAAAAAGACAGGTATAGCAGGGTTGTTGTTTTTTTTTGTTTGTTTTTTGCTTAGCTCCAAAATGAAAAGATTTCTCCAAATATGCCCTCATACAGCTGCACAAAAACATGAAACAAGAAAAATTAAAAGCATTTTGTGCGCTGCGGTGTTGCATTACACAGAAATGCAAACAATCATGCTTGCATATACACTGTGACTTATGGGAGAGTCAGATGCTGCTGAGTGGCTGCATTGTTGATGACAAGGGGCCGTGAAGGAAGGACGGGCTTCCTGTCTGTGATCTTGTTGTCGTGGAGACACCGGGCCCCAGACAAATAGATTATCCCGGATCCTTTGATCTTTAAGAGGGAAACCAAAGAGGATCCTTAAACTGCCACAATTTTTCCACATGAAATAAACCACTGGAATAGTTTTGAAGTTCTTCTGTCAACGACTTTCATTTGACTCGGTGCCTGGTGGAAAAATCTCCATTTGAAAACTGTAAACAAGCTCTTTAAAGGTTTTAGTAACACAACAACTTGTTTGAGGCAGGAAACGTCTTATTGGACAAAGGACATATCGGTGGGTTGAGTCAAAGAGACCCTCTATATTTGAACACGCTGGTTACCTGCCCATATGAATAGAATAGAATAGAATCACATTCATCTTTGTGTCTCTTAGTGAAGGTTATGTTTTATCAGACAAGTTAACAGGTGAGTGTGCACACCTATGTAGAAAGTGTGACTCCATACATAGACAGCGGAAAGTGGAGGTGGAGGTGCGGTAATGAACACATGACGCCTCAACTCACGCATTTGATTTCACTTCATATAATGGTCTGTGTGTCTGTTTTCATTGTGCCAATGTATGCAGACACGTAGGAATCCATTCTTCAAACGATGACGTTGTCTGAGCCATATGAAAAGTTGCTTTAGACAAACACACGCAATGTAGTTCAGTCCAGCAAAGCATCAGCTTGTTCCATTCACCAGCTTGTTCAGTAAAAACTGAACAAGCACAACTCACACTGAAAAGGAGACATTTCACATTCAAAGTGAAATTTAAGAGGAGCTGAACCACATAAATGAAGAAATTACAAACACTATATTGCCAGAAGTATTTGCTCATCAGCCTTCACGCTCATATGAACTTGAGTGACATCCTATTCTTAATCCATACGGTGTGTTTATGGGAATTTTTGACCATTCTTCCAAAAGTGGTTCTGTGAGGTCAGACACTGATGTTGGACAAAAAGGCCTGCCTCGTAGTCTCTGCTCTAATTCATCCACCACTTTGCATTGTGCTTGGTGATGTAAGGTTTGGATGCAGCTGTTAAGCCATGGAAACCCATTCCATGAAGCTCTCTATACACTGTTCCTGATCTAATCTGAAGGCCACATGAAGTTTGGAGGTCTGTAGCGATTGACTCTGCAGAAAGTTGGCGATCTGCATCTGCTGACCCCACTCTGTGATTTTATGTAGCCTACCACTTCATGGCTGAGTTGCTGTCGTTCCCAATCACTTACACTTTGTTATAATACCACTAGCAGTTGACTGTGGAATATTTAGTAACGAGGAAATTTCACAATTGGACTTGTAGCACAGGTGGGATCCTATCACGGTACCACACTGGAATTCACTGAGCTCCTGAGAGCGACCCATTCTTTCACTAATGTTTGTTGGAGCAGTCTGCATGCCTGAGAGCTTGGTTTGATACACCTGTGGTCATGGAAGTGATTGGAACACCTGAATTCAATACTTTTGAATACTTTTGGAAATATAGTGTATATTTCTGTCACGTTTGCACAGCCTATGGGTGCAACCGCTGGATTGCTATGAGAGTTGTGATTCAGGTATACATATAGGACATGAGTCAATCACCATTTTATTTTATTCAACGAAGCTCCTTTGTTACTTTGGGTGAACAATATTAAAAATATAAGAACTGCTTATACTTCACAATTGCCTATGTCTTTCTACCGCTGATGCCTGCTGGCATCATGGATAAAAGCGATTCCAGGTTAGCCAATCAACTCTTTTAGGTCCAGTAACACTTCAGTAATAGCAAGTGTTTATTATTGCAAAGATTCATGTGACTTAATATAGCAAAATAGATTTACATGATTTGCACAGAATTTAGCAATTCATTCATGTGGACATTACAATATATAGAAACCACCAAAATTCATTTTACTTGTTTTCTGTCTTAATTAACTTATGAGAGCAAAGCTGAATTTGCTAGCTCTCTGATATTAGTATTTAATCCCACTTTGTACATGGACCATGTAATACATGTAATACAGTTAATCATAAACAGTCAAATCTACAGTGTTACTTGTGCCAACGAGACACAACACCACAGATTCAACCCAAATTAAAGGCACCCATATCAATCTCTTCAGCACATTAACAAAGATAAATGAAAAATTTGTTGTCATCATCTGTTAAAATCCAACATAACATCAAAGAATTTGAGAACAAAACATCATTACTGGTCCTAGTCGTAATGTAGGCTCAGCTCACCATGAGAACCTCAAACCAATAAATAAATAAATTTTCCAACGTACGGTGATACTCATGAGTGATGCTGCAAGATAGCTCCTCCGTCACTGCTCTAGGTTAATGAGACTGGAAGAACCATTAATCACTGTCTAATTTCTATGCATAAACATTCATGAGACTCTATGCACTAACATGAGAGGGTGCATTAAGTGCAAACCAGTAGCACATTGTGCCCTGCGGGACTTTACTGAACATGCACAACTACAAGTGGTGAGAACTAGACTATCAGGGAGTGATCTAGAAGTAGCAGCTACGAGGTGCACAAGTAGACTACCTTGAAAGGGAGACTGCTAAAATTACTGGCTAAATTTAAATTAAGGGCAGCACGGTGGTTATCACTGTTACCTCACAGCAAGAGGATCCTCAGTTCGAATCCGCCATCTGGCTGTGGCCTTTCTGTGTGGAGTTTGCATGTTCTCCCCATGTCTGCGTGGGTTCTCTATAGGTACTCTGGCTTCCTCCCACAGTCCAAAGACTTGCTGTTAGTGGGGTTAGGTTAATTGATGATTCTAAACTGTCTATTAGTGTGAATGGTTGTCTGTCTCTCTGTGTTAACCCTGTGACAGGCTGGTAACCTGTACACATGTAATCATCCAGAATGATTTTGTCCATTTTTGCACAATTTCCTTTTCTCACAATTTCCAGTGCTAGTTGATAAAAGTAAAATGTCAAATACAATAAAGTTTAAACAAAGTTTAACATCCAAAGTATCATCTCTACCTGAATATAAACTCTGCCTTGAAGTGCAGCTGCTTCTTTCTATGACTTACAATCTCCATGCAGGACTCCATATGATGTCATATTGCTCTGTTACCAATATCTCATCATCTATTTCTAAGATTTCAACACGCCTCTGCACCAGTGTCAGCAAGACAAACTGTGTTGTGTTTATTTTCTTGACGATTAAAGTGATTCTGATCCTGTAGCCCATTTAAAATGCCTTGAAATTTCCCAGGCAGCAGATTAAAAACACTATCACTCACAAAACTGCTCTCTGCGATTCGTCCTCAGCTTAATAAACAAAATCAGTTTCCTTTTTTTTTTTCTCTGGTTACTCTCTGCCGGGTTCAGTTGTCTTCCAATCAAAACAGCAGGATCATTCCATTGTACTTAGCATCTAGCATCCATTACCGAGTTGTTGTATTGCCATGCTCTGGTTTGCTGCATAAACAGTTATGTGACATGTAAGATAAACACTTCATGTCATGTCTGCCTCACAGACAGAACGACAATGGAAAGACTGACTTTCTTTCTGCCATAATTTTTCCTTCCTTTCCAAGAGAACAGAAATGGCCAGCAGCTTGAGGGAAATTCTGAATGTAAGCCTTTATGTTCCTGTGGTTGTAGCTGAAGATGGAGCTGCATAGGTTTCCTGCCAGACTCTACGGTGTCACATGAGGGTCATAAATCAAAACTATTATGAGGTTTGTGTAATAGTACAGTACGGGCCGTTACAGAGAGTCGTGGAGGAGATGGATTTCATTCAGCTTGTCATGCTGCTGATGTGGTGATGTGGTTGTTGGTGGCCTAGTGGTCAGACAGAGTGTCCTTCAAAGACAGGAAGAGAGACAGGAAGAGAACCCGCTGTATCAGCAAATATCGGTTCTGAAGAATCCTTAAAAGAAACAAGGGAAAACACCGGCTGGTGATGCACAGTGGATTTCAGAGAACCCATTCGGTTTTTTGTTTTTTTGTAATTTCTTGTTTTTCTTATTTATTTAAAAAATTTTGGTAATTCAACCTATGGGAAAATGCAGCAAGTAACACTAAAATCACTTCTATTCTGATCTATTTGTGTAAAATTCAGCGTCCATCTTTTTTCCAGAAATCCATCAAATAAGAAGGAGAGGAAAGTTACTCGGTTAAGTACATATACTAACCAAGGTGGGAATTTTATTCTATTCTGTTTCATTTATTCCACACAGAAAGGTCCCTGCAGATGGTGGATTTGAACCCAGGACCTTCCTTCTGTGAGGTAACAGTGCATCGCTGTGCTGCCGGGGCCTCTCTGTGTGGAGTTTGGACGTTCTCCCCATGTCTGTGTGGGTTCTCTCTGGGTACTCCGGTTTCCTCCCACAGTCCAAAGACATGCAGTTAGTGAGGTTAGGTTAATTGGTGATTCTAAATTACCCATTCGTGTGAATGTGAGTGTGAATGGTTGTGTCTCTCTGTGTTAGCCCTGCAATAAGCTGGCAACCTGTCCAGGGTGTACCCTGCCTCTCACCCTGTGACAGCTGGCATATGCTTTGACATTTTTAATTCTAGTCTTTTATTTTTAACTTAAGTTAAAATACTTAATTTATTAGATCTGACTACTTCTTCCACCACTAAACTTAATATACTCCAACAACCTTTTACTTTGTCTTTTACTTTTACTGCTGCCATCATTCCCTTCACGCACACAGATAAAAGCCACAGCCGAAAGGAGCAAGTTCAGGCTTGTCTCCTGGTGTGCAGTCATTCTGGGAAATGTAGGAAACTGCTAACTGACATAGACGAACACAAGGAAAGTTAAGGAGCAAAGCAACACATAGAAAAATTACATTTTGGTTTTTGCTTAAAATATTTAAATAACAGTAAATGCCATTCTTGTGATTCTCCACTGGCCTTTTTCGGGATGTGGATTTTACAATTCTCGTTAAATCGCTGCCCAGGACATTAAAAAATTTTCCTCAGTAAAATGTCTTTTTTTGTCCATGAGTCACATGAAACAGTCACATGTTTTTGTGGTGAAAGACAACTATCTGCTCATCTGCTATCTATTCTATTTCTTTTGGGGGTGGAGAGACATTATTTCACTGCTGACATTAAGGCTTTGTTCTCATGACAGCTTTTTTTAGAGGCTGTGTCAGCAGATAGAAGAACCATCTACTAAAACAATGAATATGTGTTGCATTCTGTAAACTATTATGTTAATAAGAAAAACTGTATTGGCAGCTCTAAAAAAAAACCCCAGTATCAGCTGAAATCTTTTTGTAAGCCTGATTGGAACTGGATAGCATGCTGCACAGTTCAGTTTGTCTATTCACTATGATCAAAGCTGCTAACACCAAAGCAACAAGTCCTCCAGCTAAACAATCACACTGGTCATTTGTTCTTACTGTTTGAAACAACCCAATCTTCACTGAGTGCCAAAAAAAAGTCCACATTAAGAAGCGGGGAGGAAGAGACACAAACACACCTGATTTTTATGAAGGAGTCTCATTTTTAACATTTCAGTTCAATTCACCTTTACTTCCTTTTTCAATTGCTATTTGATTGGGTTCAGGCACCAAAACTATTTGGTTTAGGTTAGGAAAAGATGATGGTTGCAGTTAAAATTTATCTTTTCTAGATCACCACAGCGCTTCCAATTCCATAACTCAGGTCCACCCTGTCTAAAGTGACAGAACTGTGTACATTTATTCACAAGGTCAACAGCTTCTGCAAACAAACTGCAAGTTATGTTCTGGGGAAGCACAGTGTCAAGCAAATAGTTTCATCAAGTTTCTACTTTCCAGACCATGCTTGCCTTACAACTTAACACAACTTAATGAGGTTCAAAAGATACAACTTTGCATCAAGTTTCACTACCGCTAAGTGAGCAAGTGCTTTGGTGCCTTACACGCAAATTGCAGGCAACTGCGGCAACCTGCTAGCAGCCAAAGAAATCTAATGGAGGTTTTTGGTGCAGCAACCTTTTTATGAACAGTTTTACCCAGCTACTGCCACTCACCAACCAAGTGATTATGCACATTTTTCCCTGGGTTGCCAATGGATCGCCAACCGGTTTCTAGGCCCGTGTGGCTGGGGCCTAAATTGCTGGCGGACTATAGCTGATGATTTCAAGACTGCAAAGTAAATCTCCCTTTTGCTCTCCACAAGGACTGTTTACGGGTGTGCAACCAAAGCCTGATAAAATGTGATTGGTCAGTATAACTTGGACAACAGCCTGATTAAAAAGATTCTACAATATGATATGCATGTATGCCGATGATGTGATTTATTTCTGCAACAAAACAAACGTTGAAATTAGTTGTCATTTGTTTTTCTATAAATGAGTGAACATACTTCGGTCATCTCTGTGTATTCACAGTTATGCTACCAAGACCCCCTCTCTGTCTGCTTTGGTGAGGGTAATTTTACAGTAAACCTGGCTGGCATGGTGGCAGCCCCCACCCCTCTAGCCCTGCACCCATCTTTTCTTCTCTCTTTTTTTTTTTTTTTATATATATGCCTCTCCACCACAAGCCAGGCCAAAGAGCATCTGGTTCCTCTTGGGCCTGCGGTCACAACACTGAGAGAGTGCCACATCAAAGCTCCCTCCATCCAGCCCACATAGAAGAGAGGAGAGCGAAGAGGGAGGAAGAAGAAGAGAGAAAATCTGGGACAAATTCTGTTTCACACACACACACACACACACACACACACACACACACACACACACACACACACACACACACACACACACCCCACAAATCTGTCTTTGCTCATGGAAAAAAAACTGCAGCGCAAATCAGTGGTGTTGCGTTGAGAATCCATCAGTCTCTGTGACCGCTTCACTCACACAGATAGTCTGAGTTTGGCTCCCACGCTCATCCTTTTTACAGCTTCAGAGGCTTTGGGTGGACATTTTTCTATTGTCAGTTTTTATTTTATTAGTGTTGCATCATTTTTAAACACATTGTCTGAATGAAACTGTGATGACAAGACTTAACATGTGTGCATTTGTAAAAGAAAATCCTGAACAAACAAATCTATGCTGTGAAAAAAGATCAGCGGTGATCAAAAATCCTTTTTATGCCTTTCCCGTCTTCAGGCTTGGGCACGTACACGCACAAACTGAGAGAAGATCAAATGTTGAGGGCTGTGATGGCACGTTTTGAAATGTGACCCTCCAGCAATTTTCCCGTCACTCAGAGGCACCAAAACACAAACATGAGTGTACCTGCCGCTTCCTGCTTCTCTGTCTGAGACAGCTGAGACAGTTTTTTTTACTCTGTTCAGACATGTTTTGATGATTGATGAGAAGAGTGATGAATTGCTATTAAATTGCATTTAGTCTCTGCTCTATGTCATCTAAATTAGTAACAGATGAAAGTCTAGTGGAGAGTAAAAAAAGTAGCGGGAAGATTGGTTCAAACCCAGCAGTAGTTTAATGTTGCCGGGCAAGAATACCTTTATAGATTTCAATCCCTTAACAAACATCCTTTTGTTGTAATGTGTCATGAAGATCTTCATCTCTTCTGACAGCTGCAAGATAGATTGGACAGTAAATCTTTTGCCAAAGTCCATCCCAGTATTTCACACTTTTAAGCATAGTGCTCAGTGCTGTGAAAAACAAATATGCCTGCATAAGTGTTAGGCATTAATGTTAGGCTTCCAATAAAAATGTTTTTGGTTTAACAGTTTTTATCACTATGTGAATTTGCTGTCAGAAGGTTGGTAGTTTTATGTCAACCATCACAGAGCGGTCATTTATTTCCAATTTATCTTCAAAATGCTTTATGATAACCCTACAGAGAAGAGAAAACAGGATGAGTTCAAGGAATGATAACACTATATGATAACATGACTGGAAAATACAACAATTTATGTCTTGCAGCTGCAGTGCTGTGGCGTGGGGGGGAAATATGCTGGAAAATAACTGAAACAGGTATGCACATCCTCATATTCAATAGACTAGGTGCTGGAGCAAAAATAACAGCTTTATTAGAACAGCCTGATCCTCACACCTAACAGCTCCCATATATGGATTTTATTAACTGGGAGACGTTTCAAGCACGAGGATATTTCTCGGACATCTGGTGAATACAGAGAGTTTCTAAATGCCCGTGATCCATATGACAAAACACATAAAAATGCACTCTTAAAGTATAAGAGTATTACAGTAAAAGATGGGCAGAGGCTTCTTTAATAAGCACAAGATGACTGCTTATGGAGTACAGTTTTTTATATATACATTTTTTATATATACATTGGCACTTTGTTAGGTGTACCATGCTAGTACTGGCCTGAACCCAGAACTGCTTTAATTCTTCGTGGCACAGATTCAACAAGGTGCTGGAAACATTCCTCATAGATCTGGTCAATATTGACATGCCGGCATCACACAGTTGCTGCACATTTGTCAGCTGCACATCCGACATCCATGATGCGAATCTCCTGTTCCACCACATCCCAATGGTGCTTTATATTGGATTGAAATCTAGTGACTGTGGAGGCCATTTGAGTACAGTGAAGTGAATGTCATGTTCAAGAAACCATTCTGAGATGATTTGAGGTTGGTGACATGGTGTGTTATCCTGCTGAAAGCAGCCATCAGAAGATGTGTACACTGTGGTCATAAAGAGATGGAGATGATCAGCAATAAAACTCAGGGAGGCTGTGACACATAAATGATGCTCAATTGGTACTAAATGTGCTAAGAAAATATCCCCCACAACATGAGACCACCACTACCACTCTAAACTGTTGATACAAGCTAGGATAGATCGTGTGTGTGTGTGTGTGTGTGTGTGTGTGTGTGTGTGTGT
>JAVDPK010001931.1:91068-108025 GCA_034780415.1 Cichlasoma orientale
ATAGATAGATAGATAGATAGATAGATAGATAGATAGATAGATAGATAGATAGATAGATAGATAGATAGATAGAACCTAACTGGGAAAACTTGAGCACCCTCTCCACGCCCATAAAATATCCAGATGGGCGGGGTGAGTCCAATCTCTGGACACACGTCCAAACACTCCTCCAGGGCGCAGCACACAGGACGCACAGAGAACGCGCGTAAAAGTAAGCAAGCCGACTCATTTGAACACTCAACCACAATCTTTGGTTGTCTCTTGGTGGCTTGCTGTGAAGTTTAAACTTTGATTTCCAGTTAATTCTTTGTTCTGATGCTCAAGTTCCGCCGGCTTCTTATTCTCTCCGGCGTTTCGACGCTATTCTTCATATGATGCTCGGATTTTGCACAAGTGTTTTCTCCACGCCTTGGATCCAAAATGTGAGGACTTCTGTCGGAATAACTAAGGACGCTGAATAAAGGAAAGCTTGAAATCTTCGTTGCGACCAGCGTGAAGCTCGTTTCAGTCCAACCAAGTCTGAAATGGGGCCGTCATCTCGGCTGCTTCTTGTTTTTTTGGGTAAGAAACTTTTCCATGTGCGCTGGTGTTTGTTATTCCGAGGTTTCGTGTGGTGCAACAAGTGCCGTTTAAAACGCGTTTTACTGCACACGCGCTTCCAAACATGCTTATGTTTTATGTTTGTTTTGTTGTACAAGATGTGACACTTAAAGTAGACTTTCATCCTGTCATTCAAGTTCATTTATTTGGTTTGTAAACACGATTTATTTTACTAACCATTTAAAGCGCATATATGTAAGACGTGTACCTCGCAGGCCCCAAGTTCACCTCATCGCACTTGTTTACTATATGTTTGCTTCCATTCAGGACTAACTTTGTATTAACTTTGTGCCTTATGCCACAGCGATGTATAAAGGTTAGGAGACAATAAAAATCGTCCCTGAGGCTGCCGGGCAGATGAAAGCTCTGGGAGAGTTAAGAGCCACTTAAAACATCCAATCCTGATGAAAACCCTGTCCGGGCAGCAGAGGATTATGGGACTGCAGTTGACCCAATCCATCTGTTGCCAGTGACAGTGGAAGGCAACATTTGGCAGCAACTTCAAATAACCTGGTTGAGATAAAAACGACATTTTGGAGTCCACTTATCCTTAAGTGTGTTTAAGTGAATCCGAACGTTCAATTAAGTGGTGCGTTATTGCAGCCTTTCAGAGTGGCAATGAAAATGCACTGTCAGCCTAGATTAGGGTGCGCTGTAAATTTACTGGGGGAGAAAACCTCAGCATGTCTTCGGAGAGCAAAGCGGAAAGGTTAAAAAAAAAGAAAGGGAGGAGGGCAGGCAAGAATTGGACCCATGGAGCAGCAGCTGCTTATATTTCACCTTTTTTACTGAATCTAGTCTACTGCTCAGTGCACCTCCACGGACCCCTAAAGTTTTTATTGTATCTGTAAATACTTATTTGCTTAACTGACAGCTTTACAATTTAATGTTCATCTCAAAGTTGGAATTTATTTGATCTCATTTTATTCTTTGTGTGTGGGGATCTGTGACTAAGTTACAAACAAAAAGTTTCTCTCAACTTTCAGTGAAGTTAAAACAATACAGTAGCAATAAAAAAATAAAAAAAATAAAAATTATAGCCACATCTGCTCTAACCTGACTAATATTGCACATTAGATGTCAAAATTAGCATCCTGAACCTAAATTCTCAGTAAAGTTACAGTAAAAATTTTAAAGTAACTTTAAGGAAAGTTAATTAAATTCAATATGCAAATGAAACTTTTGTGCAAGCATGATGGCGGGTATATTGCTGCCGTATGATGACTGAAATAATTAAAAGGTGTTTGTGACGATAACATGAAGATTCGTGAAAACATCTGTTCAAAATAACTCAAATATAAAACCACGTCAGCTAGTACTGTCAGTCTGCCGATACGTTGGTGTGGCTCTGCGAAAGCTGCTGTAATTTGGGGTTGCGTTGGGTTGGATGCCAGTTACCAGCATTTATCAGCTGTTAAAGTGGTCTGGAAGTCAAAGACGTTTAAAACTAAGGGAACTCCAAAGACGCCAAATAATCATTGCCGTAATTGCAGAGCATCAGTCAGACAATTTGCACAGTAATTTCATAACAAGAGGGGGAGTTGTGAAAGTCATGCAGGGATAACTAAATGCATCAAAGTGCAGCAGCCGAAAGAAAGAAGAAAGCGGGGAGGGATGGAGGAAGTAGGAGGCACAATTTGTAGCCCAGTTTGTCCCACATCTGTATCAGCAGCCAGTGCAGGAATGCAGTAAAAGTGCTGGTAGTGAAGTTTGGATCCCTTACAAAACAATCTCATCTCAAGGTCCATTTAGTCACTTTTCTGGAGCTTTTATGTGTAGCATGGTCTTCATCAGCAGATGGAGGTGTTGTTGTCACTGAAATGCAGATGTTCAAATTTCCTTTTTCCCTCCTTGAAGTTTTTTTTTTTTTTTTTCATGCATGTGTGTTCTAAGGTTGAGCTGCAGAGTTGTTTTTTTGAAATTCGAATCAGATAGCATCCAAGAAAAATCCCCCAAAAGCTTTAAAGCTTCAGAGCAGCTGCTAAATACTCTAAAATGAGACTGCAGGGGCCCTGAGAAATTCTTGTTCCATTTGTGTGTGTGGTCCATGTTAGTGTATTTTTTTTTTAGGAATTAAAAAATTGAGTAGTAATGATGGCGGTGATTATTATTATTATTTTTAATTTCCTCAACATTTTTTGAAACTGTCAAGATTTTGGATTAAGCAGATTGGATAAGTGGAAGAAAATGGATGGATGGATGACCCAGAGACTGAGTCCTACTGTTCTTGGCACCTCCGTGATGTTGACAGTCGTGATTTTGAGAGAATTGTCTTGGCAGCTTTGGATGAATTGGCTTGAAATTAGTTATCGGTGAGCATATCCTGCTGAGGATCAATTAAAATGAGGTTTTCTGCTTCTGCCATCCTCGGGTCAAAACTTAAAACTAGAAGTAGTGACATTCCCAGCAGGCTCAGCCTTCTTTATGTTTAATGCTCACTGCTAGAATGCATTACACCTGCTAAACATTAGCTTTATCTGTGCCAAATTACAGCCTCACAGAGCCACAAGTATGGCTGTAGTCTATTACTCTTATTCTTCTCTGAAGTTTTTATTGTTCCTTTTTTTTTTTCCTTCTAAATAACCAATATATCTAAAACACAAAAACAGGGAGTCAAGTTTAGCTCATATCTTCTCTTTTCTTTGATGCTGTGTTGGCATTTCCCCCATGTAAGTGGAGTCTGACAGCTGGCTCTACTTTCTTGTTACTGAACCAAAGCAGTATTTTATGGTTTCTACTTCCTAATCTGTGCAAGTAACTTAGATAAATGTGTACTGGTGTTCAAAAAGTGCTATTTTCCTTCTTATGTCCAAGTAGAAAGTCTTCCAACACTCTGTAACTTGCCGCCTCTGCATGTAGCTGCTCCGAAGTTCACGTGTCATTTTCTCTACCCTCTTCAGTTCCTGCGTGGTCACTGCCAGACTCTGAGATAACAAGAAGAACAGTCCTTTGTCTGGTCTCTGCTCTGACAATTTAGGATTTTTCTCTTCCCATAAATGCTGTACAGTCTCGCTTCTTGTCAGGGGTCCCAGTGTTCTTACCTCACCAGTGGGATCGGGCCAACTGGAAATGTTCGCCGTGGTTTGGGGCTCTGGGAGTTTTGTGGGTGCTTTGATTTAGATAGAGCGGCAGTTTGGGAAAGTAGCAACATTGAAGGGCCAGAAAGAGTTTGAGTGGAGCCGTTCTGATTATTTCCTTCATGAGGGAAGTTTAAGGAAAAAATACTACTGGAAGAAACTCACACATTCAACACTCAGATGTGTAAAGAAGGCGATGCTTGATGCCTCCTCTTTAAAAAAGTAATTTTTAACAAGCTACACGTAACCTCCATAAATTCATTTCCTCATTCCCGGTCTGAGTCTGTTTTCCATTTTGAGTAGGTTCACGTTTGTCTTTGATGTAATGTAAGAAGATTTGTAACTGCGGTGCCAAACTGGTCAAAATGAAGCTCGCATTTCATTATTATCCTGATATTTGCACAGGCTTAGCATAACACTGCTGACTCTGGATCAGGTCTGTGTAACGTCATGACAGAAAGATATCGGAGATGTAATTCACAGTCTTATCAAAAACCCTGACTTAAGACAACGTTTATGGAGATATCTAATGGTCTTTTAATCTAACGAGTGAGCAGATTTTCACCCAAACAAAGATTTATTTTACGCCTCCTCATTCTCGGTCTTTTGCGTAAATCGAGCATTAATGTTCGGGTGAAGAAAGGCTTTAGTACCCTTCAGAAACTCGTGAGAGATTCGGGACACCACAGATCAGACCTGTAGGATGTGTGTGGCGTGACAAGACTGTCAACGTACTGTGTGGAACTCACTCAGAAAAATGAAAGGAAAGCACCTACCTCATGGCATGGTGATGTCACATCCGTTCTCAGTTTTGGTAACCCTGCGCTGCCCCCGCGGCCAGGTTGAAGACACGAATGTGTTGTTTTTATCGCCGTTTTAATGATTTTTTAGTACAGAAGTTTGGAGATTGACAGATTATACAGAGGGAGATGTTGCAACAGCTTGAAAATGTGAGACTTTCTGGGGAAAAAACCCAAAAAACTCTGAAAAGGCTTGTTGTCTCTGCCTTTCTTTCCACCCCACATTATACTTTTACCGTGCATGTGCAAAGCTGCACAACTTTACGGCTTCATTAACAGCTCCAAATTGACAAAACAATGATCCTACCACAGCACTGATGAGATGCCACGCTAATGCATGTTAGGAACACAGTAGTACCCATTCCTAATCTTTTTTTTTTTCTCACAAAACGTGATCAGATTGGGGCCACTCTTTGTAGCAAATGGGCTCAAATCCCCGTTCAGTTCACGAATTGAAGAGTAAAATTGTTACAAAAGATTGTTCGTGTAACTATTGGTTTAAAATCTATATAAATAAGATAGGTGTACAGCTTTGTAAGAACTTAAGTTTAAGAAAACTAATATAAACTAGAAGGTGGCTCAGCTGCTAAGGCCAGTGATCTATTTGATCAGTTTTGGCCCGCTCTTCTTTACAACGTTGCTTCAGTTCATTGGCATTTGAAGACATTTGTTTATGCACAGCTCTCTTAATTAAGGTCCCACCACAGCATTTAAACCAGGTCGAGCTCTGGGCTTTGACTGGGCCGTTGCAACACATCAATTCTTTGTTGTAGATTTGCTGCTGTGCTTGGGGTCATTGTCCTGTTGCATGACCCACTTTCAGCCAAAGTTCAGCTGTCAGACAGATGGTCTCACCTTTGACTCTGGAACACTTTGGCATAGAGGAGTTCATGCTGAGCTCAATGATGCAAGGTGCCCAGGTCCTGTGGCTGTAAAACAAACCCGAATCATCACCCCTCCACCACCGTGCTCACCAGTTATGAGGTGTTTGCTGATATGCTATTTGTTTTTCTCCAAACACAGTGCTGTGCATCCCGAATCCCGTTGCATTTGCTTGTTTATGCAATGACAATAAAGGAATCTTGAATTATGGCCAAACATCTCCACCTTGGTCTCTTCTGTCCAAAGGACATTGTCACAGAAGTCTTGTGGCTTATTATAATATAGATATAACTTGCAAACCTAAGCTGTGCTGCCATGTTTGTTAGAGGGAGGAGGCTTTCTCCAGGCAACCCTTCCAAACAAGTCCTACTTGTTCAGTCTTTTTCTAATTGTACTGTCATGAACTTTGACATTTAACGTGCTAACTGAGGCCTGTAGAGTCTGAGACGCAGCTCTTGGGATTTTTGCAATTTCTGAGTATTGCACACTCTGACCTCGGGGTGAATTTGCTGGGACGTCCACTCCTTGGAGGATTGGTTGCAGCCTTGAATGTTTTGCACTTGCGAATAAACTTTCTCACTACATAATGATAGACTTCAAATAGTTTTGGAAATGGCCCTTCCCAGATTAATGGGCAGCAACAATTGCTTCTCTGACATCATTGCTGACTTCTTTCCTCCTTGGATGCTTCAGACCAGCAAACTCCCAAATATTCTGCTTTTACAGAGGTGCTCACACTTCCTGATCATCAGTTGATCAAGTGCATTTGATTGGCAGCATCTGGCTGCTCCTTACCCTCTTAATTGAAGCAATAAGGGTGTGGCAGGGTGTAAAATGTCATGTGTTGATGTCAGTTTGAGGTTCCATTTACGTAATACCCTGATACACAAAAAACCTTCGATTTGAACTCTAATCCTGCTGCAAATACTGAGACCGCAACGATCATGTGTGAGCACGCTCAAGATGAATATCTGTGATTTTAATGCTTCAGGATCTAAATATGTTCGATTCCTGTCTGGATTGCTGTTTTTCATAAGCGCTCACTTGCTATGAAACCTGAAAAGTGCTAAGTGTGTTTAGGATTCTACAACCACGCCAGGTTTCCTCCTTGAGATTCTCACTCACACACTGCTACTTTTTGCTCTCATCATTGTGAAAACAAGCTGTTGGCAGCCGCTCGGCTCTTTGCTGTGGTCCAAACCGAATGCAGGTGCAAATAAACCCAAAATCTTCACACATATACACGCATAGCATGCTGCAAACTGCGAAGTGGCTCCTTTTATTTTTTTATTTTATTTTTTTTTTTAAGTCAGCTACAGCAAACAGAGCGGCGTTACTAATGCCACCAGCTGAGTTGGGGGATCAAGTCTCCCCACTGTCCAGTCTTTCCACTGAGCAGTGCTGTGATGTGGTGATTTACACACAAGCCTGGACTAGCTCTCATAGGAGCTGTCCGGCTGGGTGTAAAACAGCTGGATGGAGCTTTGTTCTTCTTGGAGCTTTTGGCTTCTTTTAATCAGATGTTTTTTCTGTCCCTCCTTCAGTGTTATTAGTCTCAAATTAAAAGCTCAGAGGCGACCACAGTAGCATTCCTGGGGATTAAATGATATTGCCAGGCAAGTCGGGTCTGATAGAAAGAATTCATGGCAAAGTCTTCATATTTCAAGGTAGATTTTGATGATATCGCAGTATTACATGGCATAAATCCTTGAGGGAATGTGAGCTTCGGGGCTTTTCTTTGGCTGCAGGCTTTTTAAGTACTTTCATTTCCGACATTTTATCCCTTTAAGCTGAAGGTATTGTTTTTCCATGTGGTGCGTCAAGGGCACGCGGGCAGTGTGGGAACTGAGAATATGAATCGGTGCAATCTTCTCATTTGTCTTGGTTTGTTTTAAAGTCGTTAAAATCGGTTGTGGGAGCAGAAATTCACTAATTTAGGCCTTCAACCCATCTCGTGATCTGTTCATTTTAACCCATAAAGCCTCCATTCGTGGCAGGTGTTACAGGTTGCTGGAATAACCGTGTAATTTCTGGTGACGACATGAGTTAAAGTGACGAAATTAAACCCTCTAAACACTTCAAAGCGGCCTGGCAGATTGAAAGCATGAGGGGAGGCTGCTGTTTCCTTTGATGTCGGTGTAATTGGCTTTCCCAGTCGTCCTAAAAGCAGTAATTTATTAGGAGGGAATAAACAGATTCCTCAGAGGTTTGTCTAACTTTTCAACCTGAGTGACCCAAACATTTGCTGTTCAAACACCGCTCAAAGGTAAACAACTATTTAAAATGTAATTTTCCTATTTGAGTGTTTTGCATTCATTATAGTACGTAAAGACTCATCATCTTTGTTTCCTCACCATGTTGTCCCCACAGTTTGGGCCGAAGGTTCCTCCCTTCATTACTCAGAGAGCCGCTCAAGTCACATCTACCCGGAGAAGACCTTTGGCCGGTCCATCAAAGACTCGCGGTGCCAGCACATGCTGAAACACCTTCACAATGGGGCCCGAATCACCGTGCAGATGCCTCCCACTGTGGAAGGCCACTGGGTGTCCACCAGGTTGGCTATTTTTTTCTATGTAACTGCCCCTAAATGTAACTTTTAGAAGGATGCATTACTCTCTGGTCATTTCATTTTAGTGAAAGTAGTGGCTGATGCTAAGAAACTCATAGCAGGAGATGATTTTAAAGGTGTTGCTTGTTGCTGCATTTGTGGCAGAAAATCCTTTAAGAGGATAATTTAGTTACACAAAACAATTCATTAACATTTTTAACCCCTTCAGTTTTACTCATGTCAATATGTTTGACCCCTGTACGCTTGATTCTTGGCAGCTCCATGAGCTTGCTTATAACGTTTTGGTATTAAAGCTTTACTATCACTGTGAGCCAATGTGTTTATTTTTTACACCCCTCCACCCACCCACAGGCAAGGAACAAAAATGCTACTCAGCTCTTCACGTGAACATGAATGTTTTTAAACGGCCATCTGTCCTCTTTTGCAGCTGTGAGGTCAGACCAGGCCCAGAGTTCCTGACGCGCTCCTACAGGTTTTACCCCAACAACACCTTCCAGGCTCACCAGTTTTACTATGAGGACAACCATTGCACCAAGCCCACTTACACGCTGGTAATTCGGGGCCGACTGCGCTTGCGCCAGGCCTCCTGGATCATCCGCGGTGGCACGGAGGCAGAGTACCACCTCCATCGTGTCCAGATGGTGTGTCACACAGCCACCGTGGCCAAAGAGCTGAGCCAGAGGCTCAACCGCAGCTGCCGAGGGGCAGTGAAGGGCGCCTGGGAACCCAACATGATGTACGAGCTGGTGAGCGAGGAGGGTGGCTACGACTGTTCCAGAGAGCTTAACTTTGCCATGCATGAGCTGCAGCTGCTGAGAGTAGAGAAGCAGTACCTGCACCACAACCTGGATCATCTGGTGGAAGAGCTGTTTCTAGGAGACATACACACTGACCCATCACAGAGGTTGTACTACAAGCCATCCAGCTACCAGACCGCCCTGCAGAATGCCAAGGCAAGTGCCTAATGATCCTCTCTCACTTAGAGCTTAGTGGAATGACGGTGATATGTAGCCTTAGGTTCTCTTATACAGCAGCGATGGGTCACAAGATGAAACTTTGAGCAAATTATTGAATGACATGCCTTTTTATAATTATGTATAAATCTTCATTCTATGACTTTCCATAGTAACATGGCCATAAAAGTCTATAGCTTTAGCTTCTCACCTTGATGGAGGGATATGTAGGTATACTCCTGTACTCCAGCAAAATGTTGGCTATGGTTAAAGGCACAACATTCATTAGTGATGCTGGGCACGGTCAAAGGTTAAAAAGCTTGAATTTTTTAATGAAGCATGGTGAGACTGTATATAAAAGATGGCCGGAACCACGACATCATTTATCTTTTTGTGAAGCCTCGAGCTGAGCGTTCTCTGACATCTTTGTGTTTTGAAACTGGACACGATGAGCGAGGAGTGGGTGGGCTGAGAAACTGATGGACGCTGTACCCTCACGTGGTAATTATGTGAGGGTGCCCTGTTTTATCCCCTTTTTTGACTCTAGTGGGGACCATAGTTTACAAAATGAATATTATGATGTATTCAAGAAGGTTTTAAAGTAGCAACTGATGCCACAGGAAAATGTTTGTCATAGAAAAGGGTGCCAAAGGGATCATTTTCCCACAGGCTTCAATGCAACCAGGGTTTGTTTTGAAACCAGGTGTCTCCCCCTGCTGGCCACAGGAAAGAATGCTCTTTTAAGACACGTCCACATTGGTTTCGCATTTCACATCTTTTATCCACGGTCTGTGGTTATGTCACCAAATTTCAGCTCATTGTGAAGGGACGGTATTTATTTTAAAGTTGGTAAGTGGGGATTATGTTGAAGTTTGTAGCCGTGCAGAATTCCTGCCAGTAACAAGAGCTAATACCTATAGGGGGCAGCCGCCCCACTGTGCAAGACCCCTGACTTACTAGTAGGAATCTCTAGTTCAGCGCCAGGGACGAGAACTCTTCCCACCCAGAAACTTGACGTTTGTGTTCGTTGGAACGTTGGAACAAGCCGAGGTAGGGTTTTGTTTTCTGTCCCGAGCATGGGGGGGCTCAGTGTGCGACCTCAGCTGAACTCCACCCCTGCTGTGACCCCTCCACACCACAAAGACCACACACGCCAGAAAGAACTTGAGCTGACCTTAAAAACATACATTTTAATTGGGGAGTTATCCTATATGTATAATTTAACCAAAACCAGTGAAGAGACCAGAGTAAACTGTCTTACCAATTTTGTTTATTGTCTTTTAGAGAGAAAACTAGTGGGTTAAAAAAAAAAGTTATTCTGTTGCATTATTGAGTTATTGTTGTACAATCTGAATTATTCTGAGGCGGTTAAGCCCACCTGTCTCTCGTACCCAGCCCACATCTATTTAGAAAACCCTAATCCGTGTTAGGATCTCTGTGTAAGTCAATAATCTTGAGCTTAGACCTTTGCACACTAAATATTTGTAGTGATGGAAACCAGAAACTATGTACATACTGATTTCATCTCCGCCGTGCTTACGGGTTGTAATTTCTGTATTTACACTGCTGAACAGGAGTTTCCCGCTGGCTGAAACCTTAGAGTGATGTTTTCACTGTCACCCTCTACAAAGATTACAATGAAATCCTGTTCAGGTCCGCTGTCCAAATAAACATTCATTTGTACGGGGATGACGGGGCTTGGTGTTGCTGATCAGAATGTAAACAGTGTGTGGAGTGAGGAGCTGTGATCAAACAAGCTCCCCTGTGGCGCTGTAATGACCAGAACTTGCTCTCCTTAAGCCCCTCTGGCCTGCAGAGGTGCAATGTGAAACCGAGCCTATCTCTGGGAGCAATCAACATGCGGTATTCCTAGAATTTGGATTGATGCAGCCATATGAATTATTCCAGCGACCACATACCAGCTCCGATCTCATGCGTGCCTGAGGCTCAGTTCGGTCTGTTGCATGTGCTCGGTTTGTATCCAGTCGTTTTGGAATAAAAAGGAAGTTGGGGTGTTGGTGCAACTTTCACACGTGCAGTTAGTCGTGCAGTTGTAGTCTTTAAGGGGGGGGGGGTTCTTCAGACAAGTTTTGTTTCTGTCACTTTGATTTCTGCTACCGCTCCAGTTTAGTTAATGTCTGTGAAACTCCATTTTTAAATAACTTTTAAAACATTCTCTTCCCTAAAACACAGCCAATCTTTGTGTGTACTTTCTAAATGTCATGCTGTCGAGTTTTAACAGGAGCCGCTTCTGCGCCAGAAATCAGTTCCAGTAAAAACTCCTCAGTGTGTTCTTCAGCTTACAGAATAACAAAGATGGTCTTTATTTGTATGTAACATTTTGATTAGTGCAGCTTTTGAGAAGTTACGAATGGCATTTCTGATGCAGACACCTTTTAGATCACTGACGATCGCTGCAGTTCCACTCATCTTTAAGCCATTTAAATCGCATATAAGCTGGACTAATGCTTAACTGTGTCCATTTGTATATGCATTTGTCTACGGAGAGCGGTTTTCAGCCAACATAAACAAGCTTCCACCCTCCAAAATCTCAGCCTCATGGCGCTCGATGTGGGTGACGCTGTGCGTTTGTCAAACGCTGACTGGTTGACAAGCTGGAACAGGGAAGGCAGTGAATGAACTTCACTCTTCTCTGCGGCTGCCTGATGGACCAGCAACAGCATTAGCAAGAGTAGCCTGTAGACTGGTTGTACCATGTATTTTTGACACTGCCCCCATCTGACAACAGACACTCTCTGCAGAGCTGCTAACAGACTGCCCACGCACAGCCACCGCTGAGCCATAATTTCCCCTCAAAAGATGAAGCCAGTGCCAAAGTGCCTTAAACCTGCATTCTTTCTGATGGCCAACAGGGGGCGCTTCCTCTGGGTGTAAATAGATTTCTATGTAATCAGATTTCTATTAGAAAATGGCCCTAGCACTTAATTGCTTGTTTCAGCGCTTACTGCACATGACATGATGCTTGTCTTGTAAATAATCATCCCAGTTAGAGTCAAATATGACTCTGTGATCAAGCGTAAACGCATTCACCACGTACGCGAAAGACCCCTGGTTGGAGATCGGGTGGCGACACAAACCCAGCTTCAGGAACTCACAAGCCGATATGCTTGTAGCTCCGTTCCCAAGCCCAAATCAAACATGAATCAAATAAGGGAGCAGCTGACACTCCCAGTCCCATTTAGACTAGACAACATGCATACTGTAAAGTTTGAATAGTTAAAAAAAAAATTAATCCAGAATAAATTATATTAAACTTCACTGTATTTAAGCGAAATCCAAAACCTTAAATGTGGATATAACACAAATCTGCATTACACACATTGTTTTTCAGCTCATTTTACAGCAACCTTCAGGGTTTTCTGTTGTTTTTCTGTCATCAGTTACAGTAAATTAGGTTTTGAACTGTATATTTTCTCGGTGAAGCAGCGGTACAGAATACCGCACTCCTTCCTACTCAAAAAGCACTCAACTGGACCATCCCTTGAGGTTGTAATGGTTTCTTTTCTAGGAATTTATTTTTTTTTTTTTTTTTTTATTGCCATGGTGACGATCCAATCCATTAATCTTGAGTAGTGTACCCAGGGCTGGTCCCAGGCCAGAACATTTGCTGGTGCCAGCACGTTCATTTGTGGTTCCTGGGTGGAACTCAGCAGTGATGCAAGAGCGAAGCAGGGGCCTTTTTTTTTCTTTTTTTTTAAGTTTCCTGTCGCCCTGGCTCGTTGCTGCGTCGCTGAGGCGACGTAATGACCACTTGATAATGATCCTTGTTAAGAAGGGATCTGTGGTTTTATATTGTTGCTGTTTAAGTGTTCTGTTGGTCATTTTGTGTCCACTTGCAGATCTGTTTTTTCCCTATCTTGATTTTATGTTTCTGTCTGTTTTTGAGTGCGTAACTATCTTGAAATACACTTAAAACTTGAGCTATAAAGCCAGATAAGATTTTTATTATGAATTTCCAGGAAGTTCTCTTACAGAAGGGATGCTGCTGTAGCTAGAAGACATTTAAAAAAATTAATTAATTTAAAAAAAAACATCAGTGGTGTCTGTTTTAGCCGGCAGGTCCTAAGAGAAGGTTTTTAAAGTCTGATGTGGTTTCAGTTTCTCATAAAATGTTTGCTTCTGGACATCATCTTCCCCTGAACTATGGCGGTAATCCTTAGAAGTCCCAAATGGAAGGATTCAGCTGTAATGCTCCTTTATTTGCCACGGCTTGGATTGCACCTTATTTGTGCTTCACCTCTGTGCAGTATAGTAAAAAATGAAATAAATTTTAAAAAAAAAAGTCACTTATGTGCAGCAAGAGTAGTAATACCCCCCCCCCAGCCCATTTCCTCCTTTTTCTTCATGTCCAGTAAAGTTATAAAATGCTTTGCTTCTAGCAAGTCTTTGTTCATTCACAGCACTGCAGCACTGTCACACTGAAATCCCACCACACTCACATGCACTCAGAATGGTTTGCAGCCGTTTTTAGTCGTGAATGTTTGTCCACTGTTTATATCACACGTAATTACTGCAGTTACAATTCAGTAACAGGGAACCGCTCTGAAGTAGTTGTCTGTTATTTAATTGTAGTTTTTGACTGAACAAGCTCATTAATTCAAAAATGTTCTCTACCTCCACCTGCTTAGCTGCAAGTAGTATATAAACATTTAACACGTGCTTTATAACACTAGATTATTATATATGAAGAATTAGTGTACGGTATTAACAGTTGTAACTAAATTCAGAGTTGGAGAGAAGAAACTGGGGAGAAATTGTGAGAGAGCTGGAAATTATATTAATTTGGGGGCAGGGGGGGGGGCGCATTACAAGCTTGGCTCTGGCTAAGATGATCGCTGTCGGGTCTGTGCACTGGAGATTTATTTACTTTTACACAAAAGGTACAACCATTAAATTAGCATCTTCTTCATATCCTCCTTTTCTTATGAGCATTACAGCTCCCTTTAGGAGTTTAGGGGTCACCACGGTAGCTCATCCAGCCACCGTCTCTCCCTCTCCCCTAGCATTCTGTCACCAACTCTCTGCATGTCCTCCTTTACTGCATCCATAAATCTTCTCTGAGGGCTTCGTGTCCTCCTGCCTGGCAGCTCCGTGTTTAACATCCTTTGCGCTCTATATCCACTATCCCTCCTCTGCACATGTTCAAACCACCTCGGCCTTGTGACTCTGTCCCTTGTGATGTACTCTTTTCTAATCCTGCACAAACTGGTCACTCCCAACAAAATCTTTGCATCTTCAACTCTGCCTGCACTCTCCTCTTCACCTCTCTTGTGCACTGTCCGTTACTTTGGATGGATGACCTCAGGTATTTGAACTCCTCTCCAGGCTCTCTTCCACCTGCTCCCCACTCTCACTACAGATCCCAATGTCATCTGTGATCATCATGGTCGATGTAGCAGGCTGTCTTTGTCCATTCTCCAGACTGAGCTGCTCCTGCCCCACTGTTTATATTTTTCCCCTCACAATTAACGATTACCCTTACAGCAGTTAAATATTGCTCTATTAATCGCATTTGCCAATTCGAACAGCCTTTTCTGGCGGAAACTCTGAGCTTGTAGTGTCATTTTGTTTGATTTGCATTTAGAGATAACGTTATCAAATGAATGAGAAAATACAAAAACAAAACAAACCTGCACTGGTTTAAATCATCAGTAGTATCATGATATATATGGGGGAGATCGGTATCAGTACGAGGAGGACATGTTCATTGTTAGGCCAGACAGGAAGTCTGTTTTATGGGCTCAGAGTCCCTCCAGATACAAAACATTTTCCACACCTGTAACTGAAACTCTCCTGGTTCCTGCTCTTTTTCTCATGTCCACACACACGTGCTAAAATATACACACATGCTGGTTGTTTTTTTTCTTTTCTTTCCATATGCATTTCTTACCCATATACACGCACGCAATAAGTACACAACCTTGAAAACACACTGGTGGATTCACAGGAGGCCTCCCTTCCAGTCGTCCCATTAACCTCTCGCTCCGAGGCGGTTATAGAGCTGCGCTGGGATTATCTCATCCGCAGGATGTAGTGATGCTCCAGCTTTTTCTCCTTGTTTTACCGTTCTCCATTTTCTTTCTTTTTAAAACTCCCCATAAATCTCACGCAGACATAATGCTGTCTGGGAAAAGAGTGATTGAGTTGAGGAGGTCAGGTCTTAAATTCTGACCACCCTCAAATAACACAAACTCAATTGCCTCCCTGGAGTTCAGTCTTTGGAAGAGACTTTGTGGAATATGTCATGTAGATTTCCAGCTCTGAGTCCGTTAGCGAGCCCCAGCTGCCCTGTCTGTGGACACATGCTGCTCCACTTGACTAGCAATAATAACTGAATATGATTAAATGTTTTTTATGCATTTACAAACCCGTAAAGGTACACTGCAGTGATGCTCGTGAGAGGCATTAGAGTTGAGCACGCTGTTCGCTGTAATGGCTTTAAGTAGTCCAGAAATCTCTTTCACTGTAAACCCATGTGTTCCCTTAGGCTCCAAACACTCCAGAGGTTCAGACTGAATGAAATAGTTTCCTCGCTCACCTCTGAACACACTCCAGCCATCCTGTGTGACGGCGAGTACCGATGGGTTGAAATGTTTTCAGGACAAACGGTGAACGTGCCTTCCTTTCAGTAGCGGTTAAACTTTGAGTTTTTGAACCTTCTACGCTCTCATAAGGTGATTTGATTGTCTCATAAATGTTTTACTGTAAAACTTTCAGAGCCTCTTGCTCTGGAGCCCTGAAATGTTCTCGACATCAACCGCCTGTAAAAACGCAAACGTTGGATGCAGTCGGACCGTAGACCATATAAAAGATGGATGTAAGCGCTGTGAAGTCGCCCACTGGTTTGTGAACTCCTTTATGAGACTTTTTGGCAATTTAGATGTGATATAACCACTGACACGTATTCCCGACTGGTTGGTAGTGGTTCCTGGCTCTTGCCGGGTGATATCTGATTCAAATAAGGTGCTGCATCAAAAACCTCCCTGTGATTGCTTTGGTTGCCTGTAGTTTTTCATGTTTGTCTGCAAATACACGGCAATTACTGTCCTGGAAGTAGTAAAACCTCAAGTGTGACTTAAACCAAAAATGGAGAAGGTTTGCCTTCAAAGTAAAAGTTTCACCTTTATGGCTGCAGCGTCGAGGCACAACTTTTACTTTGAAGGTGAACCTTCTCCATTTCTGGTTTGTGTTGCACTTTTCACAGTTTCACTACAGCTTGGAGGGTAGTTGCAGTGTTTGCAGTCAGGTCTGCAATTTTCATTCAAGCTGCAACTGCAGCAATATGCTAACAATCACAAGGTGGTTTTGCCACATTTTTACACACATTTTAACCCGAACACCACCACGACCAGTGGTTGCCTAATGCTCACAGCCAAGTCTCCAGGCTCGATCCTACAGTCACCATGATTGTCACATGTCCAAAATGGCAGACAAGTTAACATCACATAGTGGTCACGTGTCCACAATAACCTTTACTCTTATGTGCCACACAATAAATTACATCTGTGCATGTATGAAAATAGCTTTACAAATAGCATCTTAAGCACTGTCCACATATGAAGTGATTAGCTTATCATCTCTGTCACTGGTAGAAGTTTAAGATCTGGAATACATACTGTAGGTACCCTCTCGTATAGTCCCCGCTTTGCAGTATATTTACCAGCACCATACACCAATCCTCAGTCAGAATCCGTTTAACTCAGGACACAGTACCCGCCCACGTAGTTTAGCCAGTGGTTGTTTGGACTGTCATCATCCATAACATGTCATCGATTGCCAGAATCCATTTTGACATCCCATGATCTCTGCAGGCCACACTGCCTTAGTCTCTTCGTGTGTGCATCCCTTTAATCACATGGTATATCCCACAGAGAGCAATGAAGAGTTTATTGTTCTAGCTATAAGATTATGTTCAGTGCTTGTCATAAAAATCAGGCATCTGGAGTCTCTTTTTATATTTGTTGAGATATCTATATATATATATATATCTATATCTATATATATCTATATATATCTATATATCTATATATATATCTATATATCTATATATATATC
>JAVDPK010001931.1:131458-147718 GCA_034780415.1 Cichlasoma orientale
ATATGGTGGACACACAGTTACGTCGCATCAGCGGGCCGAACCAGTCAACGAGGTATCTATGTATATATATCTATGAGTACTAATACTTGAACGCGCGAGTGTACGGCCCTCTTTTGCGCGTACTCGTGGTCCAGCAACTGATGCGATTATGATACAGTAAACGAGTTATAATGCGTGGACACTGAAACAGACGTACAGGGAAGGAAAAACATCTTATAAAATGCCAGAAATCCCGACGTGACCCGTACCTACTTAAATTGTGCTTTATTGATTTAATCAAGAATTTTAATTGGGAAGTCTCATTGAGCTCATAATCGCATTTAGATCCGATAAAACGTATGTCTATAATATACACACGCACAATAACACAGGCGGTTCACTCTGTCAGCAGGCTTCACATAAACAGTGATCTCATTAACAGTCAGTGTACCACTGGTAGTGTAGTTAACTCTTTAAATGTAAGTTACTGTGTTTGTGGTTTAAGCAGCATGTACACAAAAAAGATGCACAGAGAAACGAAATGTGGTACTATAGCTACAATTTAAAATCGCTTGTTGCCCTTATAACTGTAATGGACTGATCAGGCTTTCCCTTAGTAGTATCCTTATTTAAAATCCTATAGAAGCTTATACAAAAATTTATGCGGTGCATATTTTCACAGAAATTGCTTGTTTGTTTGTTTTTTCATTCAAAATGTTATAATTCTGGATATGAGTCAATTCATTTGTTAGAGTTTTACTTAAGTTCTTCGCCAATTCCAACGCCAATTCCAAAAAAAGTTGTGATGCTGTGTAAAATGTAAATAAAAGCACTAAGTTTCTCGGTGTGCATGTCACAGAGAACCTCTCCTGGACCCTCAACACCACTTCTCTGGCCAAGAAGGCTCACCAGCGCCTCTGCTTTCTCTGGAAACTGCGAAGAGCCAGAGCCCCAGCTCCCATCATGCGCACTTTCTATAGGGGCACGATCGAGACCATCCTGACCAGCTGCATCACAGTATGGTATGGCGCCCGCACAGCATCTTGCCGTAGGACCCTCCAGCGCACTGTGAGAGCAGCTGAGAAGATCATCGCCCCCCCCCCTCCCCCCCAAGATATCTATAACACCCGTGCCTCATATCACTGACATTTTATGTTTATATTTATTTAAACGTATTTCTTAATTTTAGTACTTTCTATAAACCTTTGCACTTCCATTACTGTACAAATTCAGATTTAGATGTATGTTTACACTGTTCCACCTCAGGTCTGAGAGTAAAGCAATTTAAGTCCTCTGTATGTCTGGTATGTCGTGACAATAAAGAAACTTTGACTTTGACTGTTGCAATGTGCGGATTAGCATTGTCTGAAAAATGCATGGCCTTCCCTGAAAAAGACATTGTCTGGGAGCGCATGTTGCACTAAAGTCTGTATCTGTGTTTCAGCAATGATGGTGCCTTTCCAGATATGCAAGCTGCCAATTCCACATTCAGTAATGAACCCCCCCATACCATCAGAGATGTACGCTTTTGAACTGAGCGCTGATAACAAACCTATTTGCTCTTTAGTCCAGAGGATGTGTTACTCCAAATAAGAATTTCAAATTTCAATTCTACTGAACACAGGACAGTTTTCCACTTTGCCTCTTTGGCCCAGAGAAGATGTTTCTGGATCATGAGCATGTAAGTGTTCCTGAGCCCATGCAGTGATTTCTGTGACAGAATCATAGTTGGTTGTTAATGCAGTGCCACCTGAGGGCCTGAAGATCACAGGCATGCAGTATTCATTGTTGGCTTTGTTCCTTGCATGTTCCATCCATCCATTTTTCTTGCACTTATCTGGGGCCTTGTCATGGGGGCAGCAGCCCAAGCAGAGAGGCCCAGACCTCCCTCTCCCCAGCCACCTCATCCAGGGGAACACAGAGGCATTCCCAGGCCAGCCAAGAGATATAATCTCTCCAGTGTCTTTGGTGTCCTCCTGGTGGGACATGCACACAACATCTCACCCAGGAAGTGCAGGAGGCATCCATGTCAGATGCCCAAACCACCTCAACTGGCTCTTTTCAGTGTGGAGGAGTAGCAGCTACACTCTGATCCCCTCTCAAATGACTGAAAAAGTGTCTCAGTTTAAACATTTGTTTTCTGTGTTCTACTGTGAATGAAATATGGGTTTATTAGATTTGCAAATCTTTGCATTCAGTTTTCATTTTGATTTTTAGATTTAGCTCTTTTATTTTCTTTCACCGTTTTCCGTCATTTTTACCTTAATGAGCTATTTTGTTTTGATTGTGCTTAATGTTTTGGTCGCACACACACACACACACACACACACATTATTATTATTTATTAATTTTTTTTTTGGGCACATACAATTACACCACCAGCAGCAGCCTGACCCGTTGATACAAGGCAGGATGGAGCCGTGCTTCCATTTTTATTCACACCAAATTCTGACCATCCAAATGACGCAGCAGAGACTGAGACTCATCAGACAAGGCGATGTTTCTTCAGTTGTCTCTGGCTCAATTTTGGTGAGCCCGTGCAAATCGTAGCCACAATTTCCCATTCTTAGCTGACAGGAGTGACTGCTCCTGTAGTCCATCTGCTTTGTTCTGATGTGATGCTCTTTTGTATACTCTGTGGTTGTTGGAGTTACTGTTGCCTACGTACATGCTTAAATGTGGTTAGTTGTTGCCATGCAATTTGCTGTATTTTATAAACTTAATCCATCCATCCATTCTCTTCCACTTATCCTTTTCAGGGTCGCAGGGGGGCTGGAGCCTATCCCAGCTGACATAGGGCAAGAGGCAGGGTACACCCTGTACAGGTTGCCAGCCTGTCGCAGGGCCAACACAGAGAGACAGACAACCATTCACACTCACATCTATGGGCAATTTAGCGTAGCCACTTAACCTAACCCCAGTAAGTGCATGTCTTTGGACTGTGGGAGGAAACCGGAGTACCCAGAGAAAACCCACGCAGACACGGGGAGAACATGCAAACGCCACACACACACACACACACACACACACACACACAGAGAGAGAGAGAGAGAGGTGGAATCGAACCCAGGCCTTCCACATGGTATTCTCATTGTGAGGCAGCAGTAAAATAAACAGCTGGAGGAACATTTTGCAACTAATTAGGTTATATGGTAACAGGTCAGTAACATGACAGTATAAAAAGAGCATTTCAGAGAGGCAGAGTTTCTCAGAAGTTAAGATGAGCAGAGCTTCACCAATCTGTAAAAAATTGTGGAACAATTTCAGAATAACATGTTTCAGATTCTTTAAAGTAGGCACATTTTACTTTGATTACAGCTTGGCACACTCTTGGCATTCTCTCACTTAGCTTCAGGAGGTAATCACCTGAAATGGTTTTCCAGCAGTCTTGAAGGAGCACCTGTTGACTGCTTTACCTTCACTCTGTGGTCCAACTCATCCCAAACCATCTCAGTTGGGTTTATATCAGGTGATTGTGGAGGCCTCTTTCTTGGTCAAATAGCCCTTACACAGCCTGGAGGTGTGTTTGGGGTCGGTCCTGTTGACCAACATGATGGTCCCACTAAGCGCAAACCAGATGGGATGGCATTTGAATAAATCGCCAACAGTGTCACCAGCAAAGCGCCCCATACATCCCACTTCTTCCTCCATACTTCAAGGTGGGAACTACACATGTAGGAACCATCTGCTCACCTTTTCTGCGTCTTACAAAGACATGGCCTTTGGAACCAAAAATCTCAGATTTGGACTCATGAAGTTTAATGACTTTCTATCAATTTCAAACAGTCTGTTATGATCATAAAAATAATGACCATAATTTTCAAAGGCACACATTATGGTAATTCATTATGGTAAAGAATTAAATGTAAGCGTATTTATGTTCAAGCCAGATTCGAAAAGAAGAAAAATTCACTTTGCAACGGTTCTTCATCAGAGATGTAAACATGCACAGTGTTCAGGTTGTTGTTAGCCAGATCAAACTGCAAGATAACCTTAGGATTTGTCTGGATTCTGGTCATTAACTGTGCAGAAAAAGGCTTAGGATGCAGGATGTCTCAAAGAAGTCACATAAAAGGTTTGACTCAAGAAATAAAACACATTTTATCCAATCAAGTGGGCACAGATGAAAAGGGGAATATATTTTAGATGCTATTTGCGAGGAATCCAGAGCTTTTATGCAGTGTGTGTGCTCATTGTGAACTATTAATATCCTAAGCTTACCATCTTTGAGACCACTGACAGCTGTGATCTGTCTTCATAATAGGAAATGAGGACCTGCCCTCTGTAAGCTGTACTGAATAGGACACTGTGGAATGCTCCAGTCTACATGTGATTTGAGCTGTTTACAGCTTTTCAGAGAGTCACATTTGTGCATGTTCAGAAAAAAAGAGCCATTTATCGGTGTTAAAAATAGGTTTAGACTGATGTGGTTTATTTAAGTGATATCAGAAAGCTCGGCATTTATAATATACCTTATAATTACTGTAATCCTTTGACCAGTGTTTGGGATCTTCCGCGAACATTTCAAAAACACATATTTCATTATTGGAGTGAGTAAAAATGTCACAGTAACAAAACAGAAATTGAATATTTACTTCTTTATTACACTGATTAATATACAGATGTTAATCTGGTCTACAGAGCAAACAGAGAAGCATGACTTCTGCGGCAAACAGTATGACGGTGGCTGTATCGGAATGGCAGTTTTATGTATAGTTTAGTCTGATTGAGACTAGTAATTAATGCATTAGTCTAACAATATGCACGCTTTAGCCATATCATACATTTTGTTTAGAAAAACATAGAAAAGGCACTTATGTAGCAATGAAAAGGCACGTGTGCAGCTGGGAATTTCAACTCATACAGGGGTCATAACAAAGTGCTCTGAGAAATCCAATCCACATTTCATAAAGGTCGTTTTCAATCACAACTCTTGCAGCTGATTTACCATTCTTTACATCTGGTGCCAGGAAGCTCTTAAGTTTTCATTTTAAGTGAGTTACTGCTTTATAGTTTAGTGGAAGATTGTAGTCACATGCCTGACATTTGCTGCAAATTAACCTCTGAGGTAAAAAATGCATCATATACCTGAAGGTATGCACTGTATGTTTTTCAGATAAGCACTGATTGGAAGATTTCTGAATGAACTTTGACATGATTTTCCACATAAAGGGCCACAGATATCATCATTTATCCCATCATCCGTGTGGTAAAAACTGTACATTGAAATGTCATTAACTTAAGTGCAAATGTAAACATGTTTTTAAGCTATGGAAATGCAGAACCAATTGTTCACTAAGGTTCATTTTCATGTTCATTCAAATATTTGACCATATACTGAAGTTAAGGAGAACTGTAATAGTAAACATTTTCACTATTAAAGTAACTCCAATCTGATATTGTGTTAATTATATGCAAAAGTGCTGCTATAAACATTGTAACATTTAAATGGTTAGGGCTATGCTCCCCACAGTTCTTTTAGAGTTTGGTAAGTATATGCAAACTAACAGCTGTACACATGTTTAAAGTCAAATACATGCAGTCCTTTTCTCTAATTAACAATACAAATGTAACCCCCTTTTTTCAGGTAAAATGGATGGGGGAGAAAAAAAACAAACACATTTGGCAGTTGTATACAGTCATTCCCTGTAACAAAGTCTCGAGACTTTCAGCATGTAGAAAACATCTTTAACAAATCACTATGTAAACAATTGTAGCATTGGTCACAGTGTTTCAGCAGGGGGTGTCATGCTGTAATTGCTGTTCCTTCTGCTGCATTGCAGTTAAAACCTTTCTAAAGCAAATGTGCATAAAAAACACGAGGAATGTAAATCCACCACGTTTGAGTTGCACAGCTAAATGCTCGTCTGCGGCTTGTTCTTAACCACCTCTTATTCAAATGCTTCATGGGTAGAAGAGTTAGCCTTGCTAAAAATTAACATTAAGAACTTCGATGTGCGCCGTTTAAGAGTCACGGTAGCATGAAAGTCTACAGAGAGTGTGAGCCTTGAAATTAACAATCAAATCCTGCCTTTATAAAACACGTCGGCTTCCACTTGTTCTTAATTTGAGCTCAATTTAAAGGTTGCTATGAAAAATGGGGTAAAATTGGAAATGAGCTTCTGCATGTATCACACCACACAGCAATTCAGTCAGGACACCACCTGAGGGGGCCAAACCGAAGGCTTTCTGCTTGGTGACTTCAGCAGATCTGAAACTGCTACAGTTAAATAAATGTGCTTGTTCAAGCTGGTGCGTTGACCCATATAATACTGCTGGCAGGTTTTTCTGTTTCATGTTGCAATCAACCATACGTGCAGACCAACTTTAGTCTATCCACCGTCTTGTCACAAGGGTAAGACGCTGTGTGCATTGTGGACTAAGTGCTGTGCTGCTGGGGTCTGTAGTGCGGAAGGAAGTGATCTCATCGAACGCTGCTGGTACTAGCAGCACCTCCTGGTGGACGGAGCAGGCTGTCTCGTGAGTTTAAAGGAATCATTGCTGTCCACCTCAGAGTTTTCCAGGGGTGGAATCTGTTTACCTAAAAACACAGGCATTCAAAGAGTTTCCACATCAGAGTTACTAATCTTAAGCATAGCTGTGCTGCATTGGGTATTGATTTCCTGTTGCCAAAATTAAGGCAGAGCAGTTTGGGGTTTTTTTGCTAGCCACATGAAAATACCAAGGACACAGCTTAGCTTAGAATACACACTGTAAAACCAAACATCATCTCAACATCATCAGTTATTTAGCTGAAATAAAAATAAAATTGTCGTTTTAAATTAAATTTAAAATGTCTGCACGATATCATGGCAGAATTTAAATGTAATTAAAACGCAAACCCTGCATTACAAATATCATATCATCATTCGGAGTTATGCTGTGCTGCAGTATGGGGAAATGCAACTGATTAATTAAAGTCAGAGCCTCTCCAGCTCCACAGCTTCCATTCTGAATCTCTCGTCACATTTATCCACTTTCTTAACTGATTATCCAATTCAGGGTGTATCCCAGCTGTCAGAGCGAGTGGCGGTGTATATCCTGGACAGGTTGCCCCTCAATCACAGGGCCTGTGGTCAATTTAGAATCGTCAGTTAACCTAACAAACATGTTTTGGACTGTGAGAGGAAGCTGGAGTACCTGGAGGCATACACAGAGGCATAGGAAGAACATGCAGACGCCATACAGGAAGGCCCCAGCTGGACAGCAGGTTCAAAACCAGTGCTAACCCCTTCACCATCGTACCGCCCCTCTTTTCACATTCTGTGAAACATCAAGCTGTTATGGCAGGTTTTTTTCTTGTCTTGTTTTCTTGTTAAGCTTTGAGTCAATAGCACAAACCTCCTCTTTACAGATAACTTCCAAAGGTACGTCTTATAGTCCTCTCCTGAATTCCAATCGTCTACTGTTTACATTTATAGTCGTATGCTGGTGTGTCCGCAGTGCGTTGCAGTCATGGGAAAAACAGAGCTGATCATGTTGGACGTGGAAGTAAATAAATCTTGAGCAACAGTTACTTTTACTGAAATGCAGGAAAGACAGAAGAATTCAGAACAGATCGAGTATAAAAGTGTAGTTACTTTTCTGGGGAGGTGCAGCCTACTGCTTAGGCCACCGTGTTGGATAAATTTAGAAAATTAGACACTTCCTGCTTCAGAGTAATGCTGAAAAAATACTTCATGCATTTATTACTTCTAGGCTGGACTATTGTAATTCATTACTATCAAATTAAAAGCTCCCTGAAAAGCCTTCAGCTGATCCAAAATGCTGCAGCAAGAGTACTGACAGGGACTAGAAAAAGAGAGCATATTTCTCCCATATTGGCTTCTCTTTATTGGCTCCCTGTAAGGTCCAGAATAGAATTAAAATCCTTCTCCTCACAAACAAGGTATTGAATAATAAGGCCCTATTTTATCTTAAAGACCTCATATCACCCCAATAGCACACTTAACTCTCAGACTGCAGATTTACTTGTGGTTCCAAGGGTTTTTCAAAGTACAATGGGAGGCAGAGCCTTCAGCTTTCAGATGAACCTTCCCTTAGTTATGTTGCATTAGGCCTAGGCTACTGGGGGACTTCCCATAATGCATTGAGTGTTTCTTATTCATTCACCTGTTTTCACTCTGTGTCTATTATTAATCTCTGGCTCTCTTCCACAGCATGCCTTTTGTCCTGTCTCCCTCCCCTCACTCCCAACCAGTCGTGGCAGATGGCTGCCCCTCCCTCAGCCTGATTCTGCCGGAGGTTTCTTCCTGTTAAAAGGGAGTTTTCTTCCCACTGTTGCCAAGTGCTTGCTCATAGGGGTAATCTGATTGTTGGGTTTTCTCTATATTATTGTAGGGTCTTTACCTTACAATATGAAGCATCTTGAGGCAAATGCTGTTGTGATTTGGAACAGCATAAATAAAATAAAACAGAATTTAATTTAGATTTAATGCAGTACTCTAAATCAAGCTTAAGACAGGATATACTCGTACTTATGACAGGCAAAACGAAAAGCCACAAAAAACCTACTGATTTTCTGAAAGAGCTCCTCAACATTGACAGCATTTCTGGCACTTGTCTCAATGAAAATAGCTGCAATTGATTCAGCAAACTCCTTAGCTTCCTTCATAGGAACCTCCCTGTGAAAGAGAAGAACAGGTTTCAGATGGAAAATCGAAACTTTCATCAATGACTTTCATTCATTCAGCTTGTAAATGGACTGATCTGAGCAACAACTCAAGGGTAACACATAGAATAAGAGGACACAGGTCATTCTTGCTGCTGCACACAGATTCTAAAAGAACCAATGTGAACAGAGGCACAGAGACCTCAATGCCTTTACATGCAGTGCTGTGCAGAAGTATTACATCTAACTTCATTTCTTTATATTTTGCTAGGAAAATGGGAATGACTTTCAGATACTGTTCATCGGCTACAGTTAGATTTTTAGGCGTGTCACTTCTTTTGTCCTCCACTTGTCCAGTTTCCCCAGATTTTTTAAGGACACACTGCATACCATGGCAAGTTTTGTGTATGCAGGTTTTGTGGATTTTGCTGGTGTAAAAATACAATTTTATGCCTGTCAAACTGTTATCGTTGACATTTTTCATAGATTCAACTAAAGAAATGGGACCAAATTGTGTGCTTTTGTGACAGGCTGCTAGTAACAAAGTGCCTAAAGATACAATTTAAAATTGGTTCTTTGCTAAGTTGTATGTAATGTGAAGACACAACGCTGGTTCATCACTCGAGTTTGTGCCTTTGTATGCTTGAATGATTCATAGGTCAGTGTTAAGTGGCTTAACAAACAAACAAAAAACGTTCCTCTGAAAATAGTCAGATACAAGGACCGGAATGAAAATGAGAGAAAAAGCAGCCAATGTCCAAAGAAAAACTATGAAAGAGCTTCAGAAAGCCTCGAGAACTATTGCTGAAGATCACTTTAAAAAAATTACAAGAAAATCCGGCTCCTTGGAAACAAAATATGAAGAAATGAGGGGTGGTTCAAGACTTTATCACAGTACTAGATGAGTTTACTGCACATAAATTGTTGAAGGAAGACATACAATAAAACAAGAGTTATAATTGGGACCTTAGTGACTAATAAGACAATGGCCTTATCACTGATCATAAATGTTATGTTACACTGTACACTTACACATTTGTACTAAAGTGATCCCACAGACCTTGTGTAACAGGGATGTCAAAATTATTTTAGGTCATGGGCTGCATACAGACCATTTTGGTCTCAAGTGGGCCAGTAAAAAAATACTTTCTGAAAACGGTCTCATTTAATGAGCCATTTATTTAAAAAACATATGATGAAAAGCCTCAGAATAAAAGTATTGAATTCATTCGGTCTACTGTCATTACAAAGAACTTCTACAGTCATAAATTCAACACACTGGCACAGTTTCTTGGCTTTACCACCTGACTTCAGTGTGGTATGACAGGACGTGGGTAGAGAATTTTTAAATAATAAGGATGTAAAATCAACAATGATTCAGACTTCTGCCTTGGACTAAATTAACAGCTGGTGTGATTCATTCTTAAAGACTTGCAAAACAGTGCTTTGTAGTGCAACAAACAGTAAATAACAGTAAAAAACAAACAAACAAACAAACAATAACCTTCTTGTCTGCAGTGTTCTCAACATGAAGAGCCCTCATGATTGGACCCTTCTGTAGGTCAATTCTGGACTTTGTAATCTATGTTTTTCAACTCTCTAGAAATCCCTAGAAACCTCGTTTCTTTTTTTTTTACACCTGTGGAACCAAAGAGAATAAAAACAGCCCACCTGATGTCTCCTAAATCATTCTTATTCCCTGCTATAGCTACAACAATGTCTTCTGGACCGTGCTCCTTCAGCTCCTTCACCCATTTCTTCAGCGTCTGGAACGAATCCTGGACAACAAGACATTATGGTCAATTCTGGGATAGATCCTTTATGAGAATACGCCCAACAGTTTTTTTTTCCAGCTCCTGTCATATATTCAGTGCTTCGTTTTTTCCAGACAAGTTTCCATCAACAAACCAGGAAAGAATGGCATTTGTAGGTCATGAAACACAGCAATCCCAGAATGATGGAAACATAGCAAAATTCTTCAGTTACAAACATTCAGGACAGCTGTTACTGATGTTTTTCACTTTTTATTTTTTCACAGATCTGAGACCAGCGACAATGATTGTAAATGTTGTGTTGCACTCACCAGTTTAGTTATGTCATAGACAATGACAGCAGCAGCTGATCCTCTGTAGTACATAGGAGCTAGTGAATGAAACTAAAAAAGACAACATATTTATACTAGTTAGCATGATCTTTCTTTTTGTATATCACACATAAATATTACCCAAAGTGTTCAGTCTATGATGAGGGGGGAAAAAAAGCTTATAAAAAGGCAGCCACAGTCCTATGCCCATACATTCTTACACGATGAGTTGTTTATGGAAAAAATGACTTCCTCAAGTCCCCAGGCCTTCTTAACTCACAGTAACCTTTTAAAGCCTTCACACTGACATGACAAACGGTGTTCAAAGGTAGCTTGTGGAGAAATGCTGAATATAGAATTCCCCTCTGTAAATGTCAGCCAATTGCAGATAAGTGATGAGCAAAAACGTCAGCCTATTAACGTGTAATAACACGTGTTATATTCATTACAGTTATCTAACCAAACAGGACTGGCCATTTAAATATAAACATCACACTCAGCTTGTATCTTGGTCACATTTATTAGAACAATGAAAGCTGTCAGTTTTGTTCTGAAAATGGTCACAAAATCTCTATCATCAGTCACGCTGCATTCAAAACCTGAACCATTTCCTTCAGCTTGGACAGTTGTTCTTTTCCTCTGCACTGGCACACTGCTCAGCAACTGTCTGCAGTATGCATCAGCAGCAGCATGAAATATATGCTGCATTATCTTATGCCAATGATAAGATATAGTATACTTTGTCTCAAAGTTACAGTAATTCAAATTAAGTTAATAAACATAAAAAAACTGCTTAAATTAGTAGAATATTATGTATTTCAATGACGCAGAATATAATATGACCAAATAAATATGAAATCAAAATAAATGCTTAATTTCCATTTAAAAGAATTAATTCAGTTATTCTATTAAACCTTTCTCCCACAGTCCAGTTGCCGTTAGTGGGGCTAGGTTAATTGGTGAATCTAAATTGCTCATAGGTGTGAATGTGAGTGTGTGTCCGTCTCTGTGTGTTAGCCCTGCGACAGGCTGGCGACCTGTACAGGGTGTATGTACCCTGCAGCTGGGATAGGCTCCAGCCCCCCATGCGACCCCGAATTGGATGGACGGATGATGTTTAAATGATAAAATAAATAAATAAATAAACTACTCTAGCATGATTTCTTTTTAAAATTGCTACATTAATAAAAATGTATGATTATGAATAGTTTTAAAGCTGCTCTGTCCGATTCTGTCCAGCAATTTGTACATTTTCAAATGTCAGGGCGACACAACCCTAAACACGAGACTTCTGTTGTGATGTAAAAGAATAAAAGAGATGACGATAAAAACATATTTATTCCACGACAGTGAGACCAAAATAAAAGGAAACTTTCTTGGTAATGCTTTCTTCAGGGTTTTCATTGTTGTATTGCTCACAGACTACCTTCAGTATGACTGACCACTCAAGATCAGCCAGTCAAATGTAATAAGAGAACTCTGGTAACAGAGGTCCCAACATATTGTTTTCATATACAAGCAGGAAATGCTTGCATTAGTTTTTCCATGCAGTAAGCAGGTTTGGCAAGCTTCAGCCTCCTCCCCAGCCATCAAATTAAGCCCTATGATGTCTCGTGACCTTGGAAACCTGTGTGAATCATCCTGTTCATACCCTATAAATAACTACATGACATAAGTACCAGCTTTCTGATGCGAAGTGTGACGGAAAATCAACATCACATGTGTTAACTTAAAACTAACAGTGAGTGAATGAGGAGTTTCTGTTGTGCACACACACTCACCCGTTCTTGTCCAGCTGTGTCCCAGATCAGAAATTTGTGTAGCTCATTTCCACATGGCACCGTCTTGGTCAGGAACGACGCTCTGTGGATAATTTAAAGCATTTCACAACAGTTTTTTTTTTTTTTTTAAGTCACTCTTTAAAAATAAAGGAAAAAAAATATGTGCAAGTCAGCAGGAAACTAAAAACACTGAGAACAAGGAAGTTGGGCACTGAATGCTTATTGCTACAGAGGCGTATAAACAACCTTCAAACAAAAATGGAAAAATATAGTCACAAAAATGGGTTCAAAGACTGGTATAGATGACAGAAAGTGAGGTTACAGGTAATCATCCAGTCTGTTTCAGTTTTTACTGCACTATAAAAGGTACTAAAAAGGTATCATTTTTACACACACACACACACACACACACACACACACACACACACACACACACACACACACACACACACTGTCCTGGGTGGTGTTTGTCTTTATTTCAGGTGATGTCAAAATGAGCCCGTTAACAGACTAACTCTTGGTTAGAATAAGCTGCGTGTTACCTTTCCTTACAGCTTATTCCTTACAGGAAGCTGCCCTTCTGGGTAACTTACATTCACAAGGTACCTGCTGTGGGAAGTGGGTTTGACATTGCCATGACTATCACACCTCAGCCCAAATTTGGTGTAAACCAAAGGAATACAAAACAATAATAAATCTGCTGTTAATTTTTAACAATCTTCTAATAGGGGCCTGAGCAATTCCTTTAAAATAAATAACCATTAGAGCCAAAATGAATGTGCCAAAGGAACTGAGGCACATTCAGTTTTATCTCTTAAGTAATCAGTTTTTCTGCCATTAGGTTTAACTTCTGTGGCTTACAGACAGTTCTTGGCACTATCAGTTTACCCATTAGTACAAATTATATGACCTGACAAGACATGAACTTCACTTGACCTTGCACATAGTTTCATTCAGCCAGATTAGCCTGTACACTTCTGGCAGTTTGAGATACAAACGCATTTTTGTTTCAGCTTCGTGTCCAATCACGATTGATTAGTTCCCTGCTGTTAAGGCCTTCTCGTGGTTCAATACTCACCCTATGGTTGGACTTATGTTGTGATCGAAATGATCCTGCACAAATCGGCAAACAATGCTGGATTTCCCAACTCCAGTGTCCTGCAAACAGAATCGGTCACAGCACATGCACACACAGAGTGAGCGGTCACCATTGAACCCATTAGATTATACAACTGCAGCATATACAACAGTATACAACAGCAGTATTTAAGTAATTGAAATTATCTCCAGCTCCAACATTAAAGTGATTTACAACAACAACGAGTACTTTCACTTTAGATAGTTTAAATATATTTTGACGGGAAAATTTTTGTACTGTAATGGTTTTTATTTATGTAAAGGATCTAAATATTTCTTTCACCACACTGCAAAACAGTTATCAATACAAAATAATCAGTCACACAGTGCTAGAGATCGGTCAGTGACACCCTGGAAACCACCAGTCATGAGAGAAAAACATGAACTCCCGACCAGTTGGCAAAAACCTCTGTGCAATCGCTTTAGTCACTAGCAGATTGCCACGATCACCCATAGTTTGCATGAAAGACGCCAACTTGTCTCGCAAGCGATGCTCCGAGCGGTAGAAAAACTGAAAAGTGTGACGCAAACCAATAACAGCAAATATTTACCTTCAAGGTAAAAGCTGCAACTGCCAGGATCCACTCACCAACCAGTCTGGGAATACACATTTTCCCTTGCAACCACTACCTGTATCATATCCAACAGGACTGTGTCACATCATATCAGCTGATGCAACACAGTCCTATAAATTTTTAAGTGATGCCATGAAAAATTGTCATATTGCGATATCATAGCAATGCCGTGCGTTTACGTTCCTCAGTGCACACAGTAAGACAATCCCGGGTGTGTCTGAGAGTGAGAGCTGCGTGCCAGCCTAAAAAGAACCTCCAACAAAACCGATTAAAGGTGGAAACAAAAGACTTGTTTCACCGCTTGAGGCAAAAACGCACCATCGAGTACAACCAGACTACGAAGAAGATGCTAGCAGCTGGTAATGGGCAAAACGGATGTAAACAAATGATTCCACTGAGTGTTGCTGGACCACTCGCTAGCTGCACTCCATATGACAGGATGGCAACAGTGGATGGGAATGTAACTGATGTAGTTACGTGGTGGGAAAGCAGGACTTTAAGCAGCTGGTTAAAAAACTTGATCAAGATACACCATCCCAGGTATAAAATATTTTTTAGTTTTATTGCATCACAATATTGTGTAGGCTGCTGCAGTGTTACAAGATTAAGTTACTTTAGTTATTGTTAAACTAAAGTGCTAAGGAGTTATTTTTAGGGGTGTAATGGTACAAAATACCACAGTTCAATTCATACTGCTGTAGAGAAGCCACGGTTCGGTTCATCTGTATACGTATATGAAATAGTTATTTCTGGATCAAATAATGATTTATGTGACTAAAACAAACACATTACTTAGAATGTCTTTATTCCTTGCAAACAATAACAAAAAAAAAACTGTCATTGAACATAAAAGCCACATTTGACAAGAAAACAAATGACAATTGAGTAAAAAAGTAACTGATGATGAACTGATCAGTGCCTACTTCATATCACCTGAGAGGTGTGTTATTGTTTCACTACTAAAGCACAACGCAACACAACATTCCTCAGAAAATAAAGCAGACAAAATAATCCTCTTCTGATGAGATTCATGAGAAAAAAAATTAATCAGTATTTACATATCACCTTATTATCACCTCATGCCCATTTATTCCCAATATTGTCGCATTTACTGATTTTCAGCAGATTAGACATGTGACCCTTCTGTATGCCAGCTAAAATCACACATTTCCTCTGATAAACAGTTTGATTACATTCTCACATAATGAGTTCATTCAAGCGTCCGAGTCATCCACAACATCAGATCCACTAGATAAACACCAGCCAGAGCATTTGAGGGGGCTTGAGAGTAAAAATGTAAAATGTCATTATTATTAGTATCGTTAATATTCAATTAACACATATCTGTTTTTTACAAACAGAAGTAAACACACAGCGGCTGCTATGGAGTACAGAGGGTTAAAACGCAGATGGAACTCGAATTTATATTAACCATGTGATTCCTTCATGGTTCATCAAAACATGGCTTCTACCATTACACCTCTGGTTCTTTTATACTTTTATTTAAACACTACCTAGGCTACTTTTGTATTTACATTTGACTCACAGCTATTGCACCATAATGCAGCCTCTGCAGCGTTTCAGCAGATTCACACTTCATCAGTGACAATAGCTCACTGGCAAAAAGGATGAAAAATGCCCTTCATTTACTTACAGTTCTAAATGGGCATAAATAAAACTTTGTTCACTGGTTGTTTCCCCCCCTGTATTATCAGAAATATTGTTTTAACAAATTTTCTTGAAATTTCATGACATAATTTTGAGACTACCCCTAATGTCCAATATGGCAGACAAGCAATGTGTGTACACATCTGGCCCTTAGCCGTGACACTTTCCTGATGTGTTTATGGGCTCACTTGCTTTTTGCAGATGGTATAGAAAATGCATTCCATTCTGTAAAGCGGCTTATCCAGAATATGCATGCAATCCACCCCTCACTTATCACACCTGGTTTCAAAACACAAAGAAGACGACAGCTCCCTGTGACTATATTCGTACCGTCTATTGTTTAAACTCATGCAGTGGGGGGGGGGGGGGGGGGGGGGGGGGGGGGGGGGGGGGGGGGGGGGGGGGGGGGGGGGGGGGGGGGGGGGG
>JAVDPK010001931.1:147818-160974 GCA_034780415.1 Cichlasoma orientale
CCCCTCCCGTGGCACCCCATTTTTAGGAATCCTAAAAACGCCCCTGTATGTGTTTATATGACTTTAAATGTGCATTAAAATTTGCTCTAATAGCTTGTTACAAGCATGCAGAGGTGTAACAAAAGATGGTCAGGTCAGCGTATGGTTAGGCAGACTCAAAAAATATTTTAGTGAGCCTGTCAGGGGCCCGAGGCGGCATGCACAGGCCTAAAAATGTTATGTAGCTCCGAAAAGTTCCCATCTGCCGCTTTAACATCATTGATAAAGCAGCAGTTTTCAGTCCAGACCGCTCTCACCGTTTGTACAGACAGACGGGCGCGTTTCGCTAACGCAGCAAAAAATCTAACGGCTCGCTGCTCGGCTCCGATGATGACGTAATGGCCTTATTAAAGTATCGCCTAAGACTACAAAGTAAAACATAATCTGTTAAGAACTACAAAATACACGCAAGAGGACATAGTCAAAAATGACTGCCGACCCATGAGCGTGGTTTTAAGCCAACTACTAGCTACCAACATTAGTTAAATTCCCAAGTTATCTCACTAACACGACAAAGTAGTTTAAAAAACAGATAAATACCGAAACTGACAGAATGTCGACTCTACCATTCGGCTCTTAATGAGCAGTTAACGACAACATGTTGTCGGCTTTTGCAGTCTCGCAGCAGGCTAAAGGAATTTGCCCCAAAACGGATCAACAAAAACATCAACCACTTACCCCTAAAAGGCAAACCTTGAGCTCCCTTATAGCCATGGTGAGTTTTGGAAAGTTTTTAAATCATCATTTGTCAGTGTATACTCAATGTATTTGTTTCATCATGCTTGAAACTCTAATTTTTTTTCCTCTTCTTGGATAAAATAGAAACCCAGCCCCTGATACAGAGAGACATCTCCACTGAGCGATCAACAAGCCGCATAAGTTAAAATAACAGCATCCGGTAGTGACTTTCAAAATAAATGTACTTTACTGCTGTAGTCACATGATAGTAAATAGCTGCACAAACAATTTTTGTTTGTAATTTTATTTCTCCTGTTAATTACATCTTTATATTTAAAAATAAATGATGAAAGTGGTGGCGAAATAAGTATGACTGTCATTCCAAACTGTGTGCAGGAGTACATAAAAGTGCATACTGTGGCCTTCAGTCCCCTGAAAGTATAACAGGCCCATGAAATTTCAAGTTCTACTCATAACATACTTTTGCAATTAATTTAACTAATTTAACTAAAGCTAATGAAGACCGTGACCATGAATTACAAACCATGTTTTTTGTTTTATTTTATTTCAAATACAAATGCCTGAAAGAGGAAAAGCATCACACAGGCCAGCTGTGCCCTGGCTGCTTGATAGCATTGGATTGTTATTACTGATCTCCACTCACTGGTCACTTTATTAGGTGCACCTGGTCACCTGCTTATCAATGCAAATATCTAATCAGCCATCACATGGCAGCATCTCAGTGCTTTTAGGCACACAGAAATGGTCAAGACAACCTGCTGAAGTTCAAATCAAGCATCCGAATGGGAAAGAAAGGTGATTTAAGTGACTTTGAACATGGCATGTTTGTTGGTGCCAGAGAGACTGGTCTGAGTGGGATTTTCCCACACAACTACCTCTAGAGTTTACAGCGAATGGTACAAAAAAGAGAAAATATCCAGTGAACAGCGTGCCACGCCTGTCAGCTAAGAACAGGAAACCGAGGCCACAATCCACACGGGCTCACCAAAACTTGCATAAAATTAACACAGAAACAATGCCTCGTCTGATGAGTCTTGATTTCTGCTGCGACATTCAGATGGTAGGGTCAGAATTTGGTGTAAACAAAATTAAAGCATGGCTCCATCCTGTCTTCTATCAACAATTCAGGCTGCTGCTGCTGGTGTAATAGTTTAGGGGATATTTTCTTGACACATTCTGGGCCTTTTAGTACCAAGTGAGCATCCTTTAAAGGCAGCCAGCTGATTGTGTAAATGTTCATATTAATTTTGAAGAAAATGTGTTGAACAAAAATCTCCAATATTTCCTGAAATGCTGTGGAGCATGTAAATCTACTCTTTTAAATTAGAACCATTATTTCTCTCCAAGAGAAAATGGTCATCATGCTTTGTGAATCAAAGTCAAGCTTTAATTTTGAAAAGACAATTCCTCACGTCCATTCTTTCCGCAGCTGTTTTAGTCCCGCTTGACAAGTCTACTTTCCAAATCGGAAACCAGTTAAAGCTCTGACAAAAAAGTTGGGTGGTTCCACTATCTCTTGAATAATTTGTTTTCAGAGTCAAAGTCCATCTTTCACTTCTCTCAAAATGGATGCTTTGGATTTTATTTCTAACATCATAACGCTGGGAGAGAAAACTCTACCCAGATATTGTATAATGGAAAATGGGAAGAACTAAATATGGAATCCATGTCCAGTCAGACGTAGTCGAGTGAAAAGGTAAACTTCAGGAAAAGAGACATTCAGATAATCATCTTAGATTGACACTTTATTCTTCACAGCATTACTCTGTCTGCAACAATCAGCTACAAAAGCTCAGAACATTATGAAAAATAACCTCACGAGAAGCTTCTGAGCTCCATCTAGCAGTTATCCGTTTCACAGGATTAATGAGACAGAATCATGAATTTGCCTGTGACTGAAGCGGGGCAGTCGCATGAACTCCATACAGCTCATTAATGGTAGAAAAGAAAAAAAAAAAGAACACATGACAAAACATGAAGAGCTGAAAATACAACATGTTTGCAATTTTACAATAATATACAGAAAATGTAAGTAAGCCAGGCCATATCTTTGCCTGAAATATCACGGAACAATGACATTATTTTGCAGTAGACACGATCAGCTGTGAAATGAAATGATTGATGAATCCCTCCAGACATGAAAAGTAAAAAAAACAAAAACAAATAAAAAACAAAATAAGCCTCCTGTGTGTCTCAGCACACATCTGAGGCAAAAATCATCACCAGATTTGTTATATTCTCATAAAACCGGACAAACAGAATCTCCCACTCTTCGTGTGTGCAGCACAGGCAAAGGTAACACAGAAGATGACTGCACTATGGAGCAGAGTGTGGCCTCCAACTCTTTGTCTGCATTTAGCAGTGATGAATACACATTTGTTGTTTGGCTGTTCATGTTTTCATCCACTGGTTAGTCGCGAGATGCAACATTTTTCTGTGTGGATCTGCTGTTCAAAGAAAAGAAAGCCTCTACAATATATTTGTTCATATATTACTAAAAAAGCTGTAACTTAAATTTAACGTACTTCTTGAATAGTCATCTGTATTCTTCAGAATATTAATTAAATATATAATATATAGACAGAGCGATCATAAATTCTTCATTATTCAAAAAGCTTTTGTGTCAGTGGTTCTCTGGGGCATCCTCAAGTTATGGCACAGTGGTCTCTATCCAAACAAGTCAAATTAGCATCAAGGTAAGGGACGAAACCGAGTGACAGGGACTGACGTCATCTGTGGTCTAGTGATCATTTCCTGACTCACTCACCAGTGAAAAATAATCTGTAATCTACTCTCTCTTACTCTCTTCAGAAACCCTTTCATTTCCTGCCCCTCTTTCCTTCATACAGGCTTGGCACTGCAGATTTGAAAACATGGTCCCTCCCAGTCTCTCAGAGTGGTATTCAGTTGTCTGCTATGTTTTTTGAGGGTGGCGTTTTGCATGAAGATATGAGAAAGAAGATCAGGACACCAAAGACAACATAAAAGTTTTTTTTTCCTTGCCTGCCACTTAGTGGACACGGTCACTAATGAGCTCTGCAATGTGAAATCTCCAGTAGGGTAGCGAGCAAAGCTACACGACAAGTGACCGGCAGTAGAAAAGTACACCAGCACAGACAACCACCACCAAGCGTCACAGAGATCTCACATGTTGGTGTCTCTCTTGTCTTTGCTCGGTGACGGCTTTGAAGGATCCTTAGCTGCCTTTCCATTGGTGGAGGCAGCAGCTGTGTCGGTGGTAGAAGCCACGGCAGCAACGGAGCGCTTGGTTTGCTCCTCGCTGCGGGCCTCTGGGCTCGGCTGTGTGGGAGGAACCTGCTCAGCTGGCGGCTGGACGGTCAGTTCTTGCTGTAGCTTGTGGCTCTGCAGGAGACGAAGCTGGACGCGGAGTTCCAAGATGGCTTCCTGCTCCTCGTGGATGGCCTGGTTCAAGTGGGTGTTTTTGTTCTGCATGGCAACAAAAAACAGATTTGACATTTTCAGACTTATATGCTGTAGAACTCCAGTCAATCCTAAAAAGGAAACAAAAAAAACTCCCGAAAAAATAAAACTCACAATTTTATCAAAAGAAGCAGCAGTGTGGCATACGTTCAGACATTACTGTGAATAATCACACCACGGGAGCTTTATGCAACAGGTAGTGTTTGCTGAATCCATTCTTACCTCCAGTTCCTCATTTTGCTTCTGCAGATCTTCCAGTATCATCTGCAGCTCTTCCTCATCCTCGCTCTCACTTTCGCTGTCTGACGAATATTCCTCTGTCTCACTGCGACCCTGCTGCCGACTGAGGAGGAACACAACACTCGGTTACTGCTGTGACCTAATGTAATGCTTTACTGTTAACTGATCTACCAACATATAAGGTGTGCTCAAAATGTCCAGGACCAGCCCAGAGAAAAAATAAATACTTGACCCCATATGAATTAGGCACAATTTCACCTCAGCCCTCAAGCTCATGCAGAGAACAAACACCAATTTTGTCTTTCAGACTGGCCCACATGTATCACTGCTAATGAAGAGAGATGAACCTGAACAGGATCAGCGGAAGAGAATGGATGGATGGATGGAAATGGTTCCCTGGGGGTGTGACTGTCAACACAGAGTGCTGTCCTGAGGCATCTAAGGAGATTTTGTATAAACAGTCCAAAATGTGGTTTATGCCGGCACACACAACTGAAGGGACATGACGAGAATTCCACTGAGTCATCTAAAAACAGCAGCCACACTGAAAACAATCTAAAGGTGCACAAGAATTTCATAATGAATTTCTTTTCCATTCACCTCTTTTCAGTCTGTTTATACCCCATTCTGCATTTAATCATTAGTTATTATTAATCTCCGGCTCTCTTACACAGCATGCCTTTTGCCCTGTCTCCCTCCTCTCACCCCCATATGGTCGCGGCAGATGACTGCCCCTCCCTGAGCCTGGTTCTGCTGGAGTTTTCCTCCTGTAAAAGGGAGTTTTTCCTTCCCACTGTCGCCATGTGCTTAGGGGATTGTTTTGATTGCTGTGTTTTCTCAGTAATTACTGCATGGTCTTTACCTTACAATATAAAGTGCGTTGAGGCTTCTGTTTGTTGTGATTTGGCGCTATATAAATAAAATTGAATTCTTACCTCTGTATGTCTGCAATCTCTGCCCGCAGCCTCTCGATTTCTTCCTTCTCGGTAGCAATCTGTCTACGCAGCACCTGCTCAAGAGAGATCAGCTCCTCCTGTTCTGTCAGGATCTCGTTCTCCTGATTGTCGAGAGAAGGTGGGTAGAACAAGAAGACATTTAAAAATTTTCTTATCAATTTTTTTGAGTGAAGCAGATCAATGTGGTTGTGTGAATGACTCACTTGTGCTAAAAGGAGGTTGATGACTTCCTCTTCATTCTCAGTCATTTCCTCCTTCGAAACATCTTCCTTTGACAGGCTTGCTATCTCCTGGGCTATTTTACTCTCACATTCCTACGGTCCCACAGAGAGCAGACACATAAAGTATAGCTGGCAAGTAGTTCTGGTTGAAACAAGACTATGATTTAATCTTTAATTCTGATAGTCAAGGAGGGGTTGATTAATCTCCATTTGCCTTTTTGATGTTATTGTATAATACACCCACATGCCAGGACTCCTAGCTAAATCTAAAGAAACAATCCTGCAGTAGTTCCCTACCTTAATGAAGGTTACAATTTCTATACTTTACTAGAAGTGCAAATTCTGGGGGTTTATTACTGGGGTTGATGAATAATTATTGTAACCATCGGGGGAAACCATCAGGGAAAAAAGCTTCAGAGAACCCTGAGACTGGCATGGGAAAATTGAGGTGGTGAGGGTGAAATGCCACCACCTGTCTCCACTCTCATTAGCACCACTGTGGGCCCTTGAGAAAGGCCCTTAACCCCCCACTTCCTCCCTGGGCGCTTTCTAGCTGCCCCCTGCTCCGCATGTTGTGCTGTGTGCGTGTGCTGTGTACTGCATGTGTGATGGGTTAAATGCAGAGATTGAATTTCGCTGCATGTATATGTGGCAATTAAAGTTGTTCTTCTTCTAACAAGAGACACATAAAGAGAGTGATAAAGAGCGATTACCTGCCGTTTGGCCTCCCTCAGTTTGCGTTTCAGAGCAGTCAGGATTCTCTGGACCTCCCAGAGCCGCTCCTCTTTGGACAAGTCCTTCACCCCCGCCTGCAGGTCCCGGTGCAGACAGTTCAGGAGGAACTCCTAAACACAAACACCTTCATATCATAGGCTGAAATTTTCTTGATGATGACAATCAGTTTAAAATAAGCGGAGGAGGAAAACACATATAATAAAGTAGTCAATACAAAACTGAAAAGTCACATTATTAAGTGACAACCTAAACCTCATCATTCAAAAGGATGGTCTGAGATTCATGCATATTTTAAGATTCAAACCATCACATGGACAGTCACTTATTATCTACAACAACATTTCAGTATATTGTAATTCAAGTGCTCTAAGAGGGAATGAGACGTGTGAACCTCCTCTGAGATTTTTTAATGTTTTAGAAATCCTGGACATGAAGGGACGCTTTAAAGTTTAAAGAAACAGTTTCACCTGAGAGACTGGAGTTCAAATCAGCAGATCAAACCATCTAAAGTTTAGGATTTGTTTATACTAAGGTACAATTATTTTGACAGAAACGAACTAAACTTCTGAATCACATAGTGACTAAATGCTGAGTCCTGGCGCACTGAGAAACAACCCCCAAGATAAAAAATGTGCACTGCTGACGAGACACTTTACTATAAATAGAAAAGGCTTACTTAGCTAAATTATTGCTGCATTACTACACGTGTATTTTGTAACACTTTAAAACCTTCTTAAATTCACATTTAAGAAGCTGCTCTCATTGTTTCGAACACTAAAATAGACACATTAGCTGCAGTGGGACCAAACCCACCTGCCGTCGGATCTCCTCTTTGATGCTCTCCTGGGTCTCGGGCAGAGCTGGCATCGTTGCCATATTGGACCAGCGGAGTGGCCGCACCACTGGCTTCAAGACTACATCTCCAAACAGCTCCTTGACGTGGGTGAAGAACATGTAAAGGACACGATTCCCAATCTGAAAAGGAGACACACCGATCACCAGAGGGAAATGAGCACAAAGCTGAATTGTATCTGCACCAGTTTCTCCACAATACAAATTCCTGCATGTTTATTTAGCCTGATTAAACTGACCCTGGACTCTGCTCATTAATTGGAAGGACTGTTTATTTAGCAGTGTTGTGGTGGCGGCTGCTGCTGGTGGTTCAGAATAAGTGGAGCAGCAACAGAGATGTCCCCTATGGAAATAAATTAGCTTCACTAAACTGGGCCAGGGTTTCAGAGATGAACTGGCTCTTTGAACCAATAAAAATTCATTGGTTTGTTGCTAAGGGGAGGTTTTTTTTTTTAATATATTCTTGGTCTATTTGAGCCTGAGCCAAAGCTCCACATTATTATTTGATGTTTAGTTTGCCTGTTGCTGTAAAACTGATGTTCTCTGCACCAGTTCATGATCTTGTTTTTGTATTTCTTCCATCTTTTGCCGTCTTACTGTATATTTGCATTTTTACAAGTTGATCTTTTTCTCGCTGACCTGTATGGTGGGGTTAAGGACAATGGAGATATTCTGAATATTCATCTTCGTGTCTGCCTCCCTGGCAATGACGTGGTCCATGTGCGTGATGAGCCAGGAGAGAAGGAGTCGGCTCTCCGGCGGCACTTCGGCCAGCAGCCTCTGGAACTCCATCACCTTTTCAGCCTCCACCTGCCGACCGCAAGCGTCCTCGAACCGCTGGGCCAGGTCTCGACCCAGTACATTATCGGGCAGCTCACGGAGGTACTGCTTCAGCAGGCTGGCAACCGTGTGAGGGTCATACTCCTCCAGGCATGGGCACTCCTCTCGGTCATACGCAGCTTTCAATTCATCTACCTTGGATTTCATACCTGAAAGGGAAAAAAGGCAATGTGAGTAATCAAAAATATTTTGGTTTGTTTAAAGAGTAAAATCAACATGTCTGATACCTGAGACCCGGTAGATGCCCTCACACTTCATTCCATAATTTTCAATGTAGTCCACACACTCTCTGAAGATGGCTGGCAGCTGGATGCCATCATACAAAGATGTCCTCTTGACAGCTTCAGCCAGCGGGACTCCAAAGATGGGCCTGAAGGTGGGGGTCTCCACTGGGACTGGTTCTGCCTCTGTGGTTGGTTTCTTCTTCTTCTTCTTCTCTTTCCACTGTTTCACCACATCTGCAGCTGTCAGGTCCTTTGACTTCTTATCCTTGGCTTTGTCCTCTTTAGGACCCTTCTCTTTCACCTTAAAATCCTTTTCTTTCTTCTTGGAGAAGCTCGGCTTCTTGAACACGTGGATTCCCTTGGAGCGCTTCATTTTGGATGGGCTCTCTGCTTCGTCTGCAGAACTGTCCTCCTGGAAGGCGGCGTATCCTTCCGCTGTGAAAGTAAATAAAGATTAAGAAGAGGCAGAAACCAGGTTAGACCTAAAGGGAGTAACACCCCTGTTTTCTAATCTCCGTCCTATGACCGAACTATGATAGCAGTGAAACAGAAACAGGAAGAGAGACGGGTGAGAGAGAGAAGATAGCAGAGGAGGAGGAGAATGAGGACTAGGAAAAGAGGTCAGCCACTGATTTAGCATAGCTCCCACTGCACGTTACAACGCTCCTCTCCAGAACAGCTCAGTTTAAGCATTTTTCCTCAGTGGCAAACAAATATGACAGTCAGAGGCCTCTTGTCAGTTTAAACCTCCTGTAATTTTATTTGTCCTGGGGTTCCCCAAGAATGGGCTCTGCGTATCACAGCGCTGCCTGAGACACACCTTCCCTGGTTTCAGTGGGTGTGCACTGAATCTGTCCATCTCTTCCTCTCGCACCATATCCTGGTGTAAGAGCTAAATTCAGACATGGAAAAATCATGACACAAAATGGACAACAGTGAAAAACATCCCCAGCAGGGGAACATTTCTCACCACTATGGCCAGCAACAGCCAACAGGGTGGAAATGTGGGAGGAGTTCTCCTAATTAGTACTGATGTGATCTTTAGCTGTCATGGTAGCTCTCAGATGTTAAAATATAAAGTTTGATGTATTCTGCATTTTTCTTCCTTTTAACAAATAATGTAGCCCCCTCCCCCCACCCCCCAGAAAAATAGGAAAAAATATCTGAAAATGCTAATCCTCGGCTGAATTAAAGGATTTTGTTCAAACTAGATTGTAGGTTTTGTAAACTTCAGTGATTTCCATTATATAAAACCTGTGCTCCTGAGCCTGTTTGCAAATACATCAAAGACTTACGGAGCTGCAGCAGACTCGGGAGAGCAACATCTTTCCCTCTGACAGCTTTTCATTACCGGACCTCGCTTTGATTGAAATTTGTTGCAAAGCTACAAATTCCTGGTTGTTACATGAACCATCTTATACCCATGTCTGATTTTAAACGTGTGCCCTTTTGTTTCCTGCTGTGTCATAAGAGATGGGTGTTGCGTCTGTAAAGTCTATGGCGCTTGCACTGAATAACTGTTCTGACTTTATCTAAGTATGTGTACTGTAACGGTTCACTATAAATAATCTCCTTCATATACTGCCCATCAACATAAGCTTGTTTTCAATGCAAGTAAAATTTGCACAGCTACAGCAGGGTTGCCATAATGCTATTTTACAATTATAATTAAGGTGTTACCACAGTTTATTACAGCGTGAAACACAACACACGCAGGCACGACGATACAGCTATACTGCAATCTATACTGCAGAGTTGGATATATCCAGTAAAGTCTGGCCACCCTGCCTCCCCGCTGTTACGTGAAGACTTCTACATGAACTCTGGACAACACTGCTCTCATCAGATCTTAATACTGTCTGAAGTTGCCCTTTCCCACACGTAGCACACAGCAGGAGATGATAAAGTCAAGTTCTCATTCATGGTGTTTAGATTAGGATGGTGCCAGGATAGAGCGTTCACTCACTCTCTTTGAAGTCACCAAATAATTACATTCTGTGTTCCAACAAATGGACATTGCACTTTGTACTAGGAAGCTAATGTTAAATGTCAGATCTAACATTTGTGTTCTCATGTGCACCTTTGTCAGGTAATATCTAGAACAGTTAGAGGCTGCATTTTAGAGAAGAGCTATATTTCCACACCCAAGAACACTGTTTTGTAACGCTTATGTTTATATATTTTGGTCACCTGGTGCTAAAAAATTTAGTCAAACTTCTATTTCCAAGATCAAAAATAAACCTTTAATCCCAAATTGTTCGCTTGTGCTGTACTCCCTTCTCCCTCCCCCAACCCATGTTTCCCAAAAGAATAAATAACCGTCTTACTCCTTTTCTCCTTTTTCTTGAACTTGTTCTTCTTCTTGCTGTGCTCTTTGTCATCGTCTGAGACGTAGGCGTCAGGAGGCTCGTGGTGATGCCCATCGTGAGGCGGCGATGGTTCGCCAGTGCGATACAGCCCAGGGAATTTGGTGGGGCTGATTTCTTCAGAGCTGGGGGTGCGGGCCACGCCCCCGGGGTGCTCGGCCCTGCGCTGCTCTGCAGGGCTGCTGCTGGGGGGCAGGAAGCACTCAGTCATGGCTGCTGTGGCCGAATCACTCCTCTGACTCACACATCACCTCTCCATCACACCTGCAATGGACAAAAGTACAAGGCATTTTCAGCCATATCATCAGACGTAGCTCATTTTTTAATGTTTAGGTTTCATCTCAGGGCCAATTAGAAAATAGTATTGAATGTTTTAAATGCATCTTGTGTATATTGTATGCTTTAATCGCTTGTATGACTGAACTACGTTTGCTGCACTGTAGGTTAAAGGGTTAGGGGTTGCAAGACCTATAGTTGCCCAATCATAAAAGCTGTCTTTTTAAACCTCCGCAGCATAACAGAAGGTAATTTTCTATGTTACAGCACACTGTAGCAATACAAATATAATTTAGAAACAATACACAAACTCAAAGCAGAATCCAATGCCTGTCAGAGAAGCATGTCCATCACCCAAAGGAACTCTTAATCATAAGACCAAGTTATTAAAGTGAACAACATAATTATAACACAATTAACCACTTAAAGCTGAACATGCGCAACATTAGACTTTGCAAACAGCTGGGATAATGTGTTCAAAATAATCATCATATGTAACTGATCTGTAGATCCTAAAACTGAGGTAGCGGCACAGTGAAAAAAGCTGGAATTCTTTCCTGTGTATTCTTCTTTTGTGTATAAATATTTTGATAACTCCTTGAACAGCATAGCTGCACCAGTAATGTCCACCCACCAGATGGGGCTTCTGCCATTCAAACAATCCCACATCTAATATGTCAACCCAGACAGCCGGAGTCAGCAAAAACCAAATGACCACTTCAACAGTCACAGAGATAGTTACTTATCTGAAGCACATCATCTCTGATTACTGTAAATCATGTGGCAGGCTGCATACAGGCAGCCACCTGAAACAGCCCAATGGGTTAAGCAGAAAAAGGAAGTCGAGCAGTTCTAAGTGTTTAAGGAAGTGAGTTAATTTTACGCGACTACACCTATTTACTCTGAGACGTTTCTCACACTCACAGTAGGCTGAACATCATGATTTTGATAGTTAACTAAAACTAGATGTGAAAAATAAACACTTTCGGTACCTGATACCTGATATATAATAAATGAAACCTATCTTAAACAATCCTCAACACCTATAAAACGAGCTAAAAGAAAAATGAGCACATACAGGAAATATCTTTAGGTTTAGTTTTTTCCCCAATTTGGCCAAGTCTAAAGAAATATGATGGCTGTGATTTAATACTGTTGTGCTTGTATTAACAGAGCTATTACTGACAAATACCCACCAAATTATATATAATAAAAAGGCTAATGTTGAATAAAAACTGCACATGATTCAACAGTAAAGACCAAACTGAAAACAGGCAAACCCACTTTGGAAGCTAATTAGAACTAAACTGGCTTGAAAAAATAAGAATTTAAATACAGAAAACTAATGAAAAATATAAAACTCTGAAAACCTTCAACATCTCCTTGTACACGGAAAATGAACAGAAAGAACTTCATTCAGGTGCGATGAATTCAAGTTTTTTTTTAAAGAAATAAGCTGCCTTGTGTTCTTTTAATAAAGTGTCCTAAATGAAATCTGGTTACAAACCGATTAATCAAGCTTGGCTCTCTCTTAATCTTCCTTCGCTTTATGCAAATTACTCTCACCATTTTTTGTTTCCTTAAAAACGAAATTAACAGACCTGGCTACATATTATCTGCTTGCTTGTTTAAATGGTAAGGTCAGTTTCTGTACCTTCGATGAGTTTAAAATGAATTTACAGTCAAAGTGTCACAGAGAGCAGCCCTCCTCTGAATGGAGGGCCCTAGATGCTAACGACAATTCAGCTAGCTGCCGTCCTGCTAAGCTAGCTGGTTAGCCAGCCAATCAGTCACGGGAAAAAAAACGAAGATTCACTCGGACAAAAGCCAACATCAGATGTACAGCTAGTGAGAGATGGTAAACTACATTCTGCATCTGCAGTATGTTTAAGCGGGCAAAACACAGAAGGCAAGAAACTTTACCAAGTAATATCCCGTTCCGTTTATTTCACAGTACAGCTTCCGGTTGCCTGTGTACCAAATAAACCCATCTGCGCTTGCGTTGACGCACAAGTGCGTGTCGGGAAATGGAGTTAAAGGGAAATGCTTTCAATTCAAGTGAAAGAGAGCGAAACGTTTCTAAATAAGATGAAAAAATAACAGGAGAGAGATTAGTTTGGATATTATGTTGTAAGTGGATATAAACGGTGGTAGGGAAGTAGTTTTTGAAAGATAGAATAATTAACTGTACATATAAGAAAGGAATGTAAATAGATTTGCATGTTTCACAGTATTTTGTGTTTGTGTGCGGGTGTGTGGGGGGGGTA